>JAMQGT020015137.1:0-119114 GCA_024447675.2 Pterophyllum scalare
TCCAGGAGTTGGCGGATGCTTTAGTCCAGGGTTTGGGAGGAGATCCCTCAGGAGACCATCCGCCACCTCATCAGGAGCACACGTGGAGGCCACACACAATACTGAGCCTCATTTTGAGTTGTTTTAAGGACATTACATCAAAGTTGGATCAGCCTGTAGTGTGTTTTTCCACTTTAATTTTGTGTGTGACTCCAAATCCAGGCCTCCATTGGTTAATAAATTTGATTTCCATTGATGATTTCTGTGTGATTTTGTTGTCAGCACATTCAACTTTGTACAGAAGAAAGTATTCAATGAGAATATTTCATTCATTCAGATCTAGGATGTGTTATTTGAGTGTTCCCTTTATTTTTTGAACAGTGTATATATACATATAGCTTCAGTCTCCCTTCAGTCTTTTTAAAATGTCTGTGTAACTATCCTCATAGTCTTGCCGGTCATGTTTGTAACATCCTGGATTCTAGTTTGTTTTCTTTGATGGACATTTGTACCTTGTGGATGTTAGTTTTCTACCTAAAAAAAAAAAGATTATTTTTTTCTTTTACCTAATCTGCCTTGGAGTCCTGCATCTGGAGCCTGACAGTACGCTCTGACCAGAAAAATGGAACCAACGTTTTTTTTCCCCACCCAGAGCCAGTGTGACTGGAGGGTCCTGTGCACCCCCAGTCAGTGTGCACAGAGATCTCTGAGCTGGCAGATCCAGGGCCCAAGAGTTCAGAGCCACCTGAATTCCTTGAACTGGGGTTGGCTGTAACTCAGGAGATAGAACAGGTCATCTATTAATTGGAAGGAACAGCTAAGGTACTGCGCGGGACCCACGAGCTCCCAGGCCGAGCTTGGAGGACAAAGACCACCTGCAGGGCGAGTGGCTAATTTTTTCCCCCAAAATCTCTGTCTAGGAGAGACCTGTAGTAAGAACAGCTAAGATGCTGCACAGCTTTCGGCTTTTGTTCAGATTGTGAAATTGGTTCCATATACGCTCTTTTTTCTTTGGGGTACACAGACAAACATCCCGGGACTACTGTGATACTGAAGAAAGCTTTAAAACCTGATTATTTGTGAGTGATTTAAAAGTATAATTTTCAGTATAATTCTAAACAGATTTGGTCTTGTTTATACAAAATGTGAGTGTGATTTCCATAAATAGCTCAGTGCCTAAAATAGTAGTAGTAGCAGCAGCAGCATTTTGTACTAGGCTGAAAACAAAGTTCCAGAAAACAAAAGGTGATGTGATGGTAGGTATGGAAGTGTTTTACACACTGTATGAATGAATAATTACGTTAATCAACTTAAGTGGGCAGATTTTGTGAAATTAAACTAATTCTGGGGGCCAGAAACCTCTTGGCAGCTGCCTGCCTTTCCCAGCTGATAATCCACTTCATTTCATTGAAGTAAAAACAAACAAACAAACAAACAGGTCTAAGATTTATTCCTCACAGCAAATATGTTTTTTGTAAAAGGCTCAGCTGACCACTTAATAATGACAGCCTTTACAGCCTCTTACCCATCTCTAACCCTTATGAGATCTTTGATTCAGATGCTGCCAAACATGCCATCTTTCTTCCTCATTATCTCTCTCACACACGCACAATGCTGACAAAGTGGGGTCAGGACCATTGATTACACCATCAGTTAATATGTTTGTCTTTGTCCCCAGTCCTCACTCTCTTACTGTCCTTCTTTTCTGCCTCGCTATGTTGTCATGCTATTGTCCCTTTCTTCTCTCTCCCTCTGATCTATGTCCTACAGCTCAATCTCCTCCAGCATTCTCCTGCAGCCTGACTTCAATTCCCCCTAAGCAGATACCATCAGATCAGAGGAGCAAGCTTGGTTTCTTGATGTCTTTCTTCACATGCACACACATACACAGGCATGCACACTATAGCGACTCAGCAGGTTGACAGATGTGGTGGGACAATAAAACAGTTTGTAATGGAGGTAATATGATTTAAAATACTATCTATTAGGCTGGATAGGCCTGTCAGGTGAGTGTATATGTGTGTGGGAGATAAAACAATGAAGATGGCAGAGAGAATATAGGGCTGAACGTCTAAATCACAGCGCTCTCACACCCAGTACAATTCATCCCATTAGACAACACAGATCTAAACCTTATACCAACCCTGTGGAAATGGATATATAGACACACACATACAAATACAGTAACTGTACACTATGCCAATAGGAAGTCAGCTCCATATGTCACATGAATACTTCTGATAAGAAGGAATATACCAAGAGACCTGTTGTACATATCTCATTGTTAATGATGTTACAGAAACACTGCACACAAAGTTCAAACATACTGGACTGAAAAACTTTCATCAGGAGACACATGATGAATATACGCTCTCATATGCAGCATGGAAAAATGTAGCCACATTCAAATTTCAATAGACTACACCTGTACTTCATATTAGTTTATGCTCAACAAACTGTCATATTACTCAACAAGAATGCTGACAACTCACATGTCACTTACTGACAGGATAAGTAACAATCTGCGTCTTTCACCATGTAAACACTAAACTGAGACCAACACCTACCAACAAACAATATTTGTGAGTCCAGGGTTGCATATGTCTTACTTATCTCAGTCATATGGAAAGATATGTATTTGTTTTTGGAAAGTGGTAGGTGCATCAATTAGGCAGTCCTCCCCTTAAAAAATTTTGGTATTTTTTACACATATTTCCAAGCAGCACAAACAAATGACAGAGCACTCTCTTGACTCTGGTGATCCAACTTCAAGATCACGAAATAACAATTTGCTGTATAAAATATGAATAACCAATGCCAGCTTTCTTGGTTTATCCTTTAGCACTCACCACTCGCAGACAATGGTTCAAAAGTCTTCTTCTTTCAGCTCCTCCCTTTAGGAGTTGCAACAGTGGAGCATCTGTCTCCATCTCATCCTGTCCCTAATATCCTTCTCTGTTACACCAACCCTCTGCATCCTAAAATCATCCTAAGATACAATAAAATAGAAAAATTGCAATAAATTTTTTTTAAAATATGCAAACAAAACTCTTTGTTCAGCTGGTGGAAACTATTTAAATTTAAGGCAGCTATGGTGGGGTCCTTATCCCTATTGTCCACACTATAAATTAATCCCTTTAGCTTCATTGACTTATTAGCTAATGACTTGTCAATCACAAGTTGCCAGCCAGTGCGCACGCAGTGTGAGATCTGCCCTGTGCGCATCACGTCAGATTTCAGAAAGTTAAGATGTGATGGTGAAGATGGGCGATGCAAAATGTCACATCAGGACTTTGCACACCAGTGAGCTTTGGCCATCTTTTATATACAGTTTTTTTAAAAATATATTATATATGTGTTTTATATGTTTTTCCTTTTTTGCCATTAGAAAGATTTATTCAGTTAGATTTTATTACATTCATATTTTAAATAGTTTTATCCCCTCTTTTTATTTTTACTTGACATTGTCTTTAATCTATTTTTATTTTGTTTTAAAATTGTCTTAATGTATCTCAACTATATTATCAATCTCTTTTCAGCCATCTGTAAAGCATGGATGAAAGTCACTAAACTGCATAAAACATATGGCCTTCCAGCCAGTTAGGAAATAACTGAAAATGTTTGGCCAATTTTGGCCTTGCTCAAGCATTCACATTCTCAACACAGATAAGAGAGAAAATGGTTCAACTCTGAGAGAGCCAACTGGTGAGTAAAAGGGGAAAGAATACCGAGCCATAAGCATCAGCCACTCAGATAGCTTTTAGATGGAGTAAAAACCTCTAGGCAAGCAGAGAAGATAGAAGACGTATCAACATGGACAGAAAAAATAAAGGAGCTGTGGAAAAACAGAGCGGTGTTTGCAGAATCCAATTGAGCTGACACTTTTTCAGTCACATACCATTTTCTGTTGTTTACGGCTTTATGAGTGGCTGACCCCAGTGTGTCTGTGTTTTCATGGCTGTGTGGGTATGGCTGAGTGGCTTACCTGTGTGTGTTTGCGTGTGTGTGGGTGATTGAGGTTGATAGATGTTGACAGCTGCGGAGAATCACTTTCCTGTTGGTAAAACACCATATTGACCCTGTAGCCCCACCACAGGCAGAGGTTAGCTGTGCTGAAGCCCAGTAAGCAGAGTGGGAATGACATCCAGCTGAGGTCTGAGGGTTGCGCTTGAACCCACAACATCACACTGGCACACAAGGCACCGTGGACACTAACAAACTCCTCCTATCCAGAAACACACACTCATCAGGGCTATGCAATATCTGGGGCCAGTGCACAGGACTCTCAGGTGGCACACCCCGTTGTTCCCATGTTGGAGGTCAACATTTCAGGTGAAGAGTAAACTAAACTTAAACTAGCCTGGATTAACAAAGTAAAGGAATATTATTGCCTGTGGCATTTTAACTAAGAGATGTAATTTTAAATATGTTTTAACAGTGGATCAAGCTAAAACTCTCATTTGTAGTGAGAACTATCACTCCATTAGCTTTTGAGCTCACAGTTTTTCTTTTGTTTATGGTGTTGACCAGCATTGTTTCTGATAAGTCATGACTTACTTCTGACCACAGAGGAGCAGGAATCTTTTTCTTAAGTCAGTGGAGACCAGAGTAGTCCAAAAAAGCTGCGTGTGCATACCTGAATACACTTAATGTTAATGTGAGGTAAAAATGTGGTGTCGTAGAAACGTGCTAATTTGTACATACAACGTGAAGCCGCTTCTCTTTCCAAGACTTTGAAGAGGTTATTCATGCCTTCATTTCGTGTCAGCTTAACTACTGTTTGACTGCAGCTGGTGCAAAGATTAAAAAAAAAATGTTGCAGCTTAAAGCATCACAGAAATTGTATTTTTGTAGTCCGTGCTCTTAAATTATGGAACATCCTGCTGTTTCACATGAGTACTTATGGACATAATGCACATTTTTAAAACTGTTTGCAAATCAATTTTTATTATTTGGCCTTTAAAGTGCGCTGAGTTTTGATATTTTTGATTTTGTGTTGTTTTTAATGTATTTTATTTTATTGCCACACAGAACTCTGGTCAACACCTGTCAATTTAATTGTGTTTATGAATAAACCGGCTCTGACTTAAGGCTCCCATTCTTTTCAATTACTGGCACCACGTAATAATGGTTTCCCACTACATCAAGCAAAGCGCTGTGCAGCAGAAGTGTGCCGGCCAGGGAGCACTCGTGCGTGCCATGGTCAAAGTTCAGCTGTTGAACTTTGACTGCAAAGCGTTGTGATGTGCAATCTTTCAACCAATAGAAATGTAGAATGACAGGGAGCAGATGCATGTAGATATGTGAAGATGTTTTGCAAAAATGACAGTACAGGGAGAGCACAGCAAATTTTAGAGCGTTCGCTCAACCCAAGGGTCAACACAGTGCATGTCACTTCCTGTGTGAAAGGGCCTTTAAGGAACACATGCTGTAGGTGCATATTTCCCTCTGCTAATATACAAAGTGTGCAGTTTTTCACTGATTACCAGCTAGGAAAAATCTGGCTCATTATTGCTGATATACTGTTTTTCCCAATTCATTTCTCAAGTATCTTTTGGCACCTGGTGTGGAAACGTTTGCATAAAAAAGTTACACAATTTACTGCTTACTCAAGAAAAATAGAGTTGCTGGTTGTAGTTTACAGATCGGTTGCTTCTACGGCTGCTTCTGAGGGTCCTGTGAGCAGGACCCACTTAACTCTCCAGTGATGGAAGTTGAACTGGACAACTCCCAGCTCTCATGTATGTGTATATGTAATCCTGCATCCACAGAGTGCTCATGGACATAATTTGTTATTCACCTGCTTCAAGGTAAAAACACATCAGGGTGTCATCTGGTGTGGCCCTGGAGTGAAACAGCCAGCCCATTGACAGGCTGCTGCAGGGACCACTTTAATTCATGTTGCTGCTTGGTTGTGTTTGGTCACCCTGACTTAATAACAAGGTTGGTCAGCTTGCAGGACCCTGCTGTCCTCCATGTTTCTGTCTCACAGATCCCAGCCAAGGCTGCTGGGCATGCTTGCGTAGGTGAAGGGTTATTCACAGAAGGGAGGCTGTAATTTAAAACAACTAGAGCAAATCTCTCTCTCTCTCTCTTTCTCTCTCTCTTGCTGTCTTTGTTTCATTTGCTTGTTCTCTCACCACACTCTCTTTATTACACAGACTAGCAGGCAGCTGATTGGTGGAGATTACGAAAACATCCTACCTGTCTCACAAGCACCCTGCCAACCCTGTGTGCATGTGTGTGCGTGTATGTGTGGAGTTGGGGTCAGTCATGCTCCATCACCCAAAGTGACCGCTGGGAGTATGTCCTTTAACCACTCTCTCCACCCATTCCTCTGTCTCCATTCCTGTTTCTATCTCTGTGATTTGTCTCTTCCCCTGTCTCCTCTTCACCCTCTCTTCACTGTCTCCATTCGCTCATTGTCTCCATTAAAAAGACAGAGTCCTCCTACACTTATGCCCTGAAGAAAAGGTTCTTGGGCCAAAACACAATTAAATGTTACAAGTTGTGTCTTGTAACTAGATGGGAATGTGTTAAAACGTTTTTTAGTTAGAAAAGAGCTGGATGTGCTGAAGGATCGACTGCGTAGATCAGTTCATTACTGTTAAATTGCAGTTTGATGCATCATTTTTTCATCAGGAAAGTGTTTATGATTTCCACAAACAGCTCCAGTGAGTAGTGGGATCGTCTTTACACAGACTTCAACGCAGTCAAACTTCTTTTTGAAGTCACATTCAAATCCCCTGCTGGCCTAACGGTGTATGATCCTCAACATTCGTAAGGATCTGCAGATAGTCATTAATTCCATCCACCAGTTAGAGGGTTGGCCACAATAAGTACTGAGCCATATTACTGCTGAGCTAGGGTGCCACTAGCAGAGCTTTAGGACTTAAGCTATAATTTAGCAACATGAAAATCCTCCTCTCCTCTCCTCTCCTCTCCTCTCCTCTCCTCTCCTCTCCTCTCCTCTCCTCTCCTCTCCTCTCCTCTCCTCTCCTCTCCTCTCCTCTCCTCTCCTCTCCTCTCCTCTCCTCTCCTCTCCTCTCCTCTCCTCTCCTCCCTCCATTAAAGTTGACCACTACATAAAACCCTAGTCTGTAATGACAGACTAAACTAATGCTATTCATCATCTGCTTGGCTTTGACACTGCTCTAACCTCACTGTTCTTTCACGCACAACAGTGAGTTGTGCTGGTGGACACACACCAACAAAGAGAAACACACAGGGCATGCAGTACTGACACACACACACATACACATTAAAGGCAGAGGTCTCAAACAGAGCAAGGCAGTAAAGTAGAACTTCCGCAGAATCGTAGGATGTGAAACAGTGTGTGTGTGTGTGTGTGTGTGTGTGTGTGAAAAAACAACAAACAGTAGTTGTAAAAGTCACTGACCACCCTGCTGTCTCCTGAGGCTGTCTGCCTCTCTACTTTATGAATTTGGCTGATAGCAGCTGTACACTGGGCATGCTGATTGAAAGTTTGCTAGTTTGATTCCCTGTACTGGCCAGAGTATGTCGCCTGCTTTATGTCTTCACTTTGACATGTGTGAGACAACATGCAAACTTGACTTTCTGGCCTTCATGTCACCACAGTTCATTTCTTCTTATGAGCAATTGACTGGCTGTCTATTGATCCCCACACAATGTATCTCACAAATCATTTGTCTGTCGATCAATAGAGAAATCTCCCGGAAAATTCATATTGAGAAGGCGTGTGTGCTTTCTGCCCTCCTGCTGAATGGGAGATATTGAATGTTTAGTTGATTAATCGGGTTAGTTTAAATTTGACCACGGCTAGCTCTATTAAAACTGTGGCTGGTGTAAATCAAGATGCTGCTGTTTGTGATTGAAATGAGCTGAGCTCTGCACACGCAGCTGCTGAGGATAAATCAGAAGTTGGGTTTTCATATTTATTTTATTTCAGTAATAACCAGTAATAACTGGAAGCAAATCTGGCAAAGCCAAGGTCTTTGTTATGATGGATAATTCGCATTTGATAGACTGAATATGATATGAATGTCTGTATGTATATTAAAGGTAGACTGGTATATGTGGCTCATATTGTCCTAATATTAAAAACAGGACGTGGTTCATTAATACTGTGGTCCACTCATCTCTGATTTGATGGGAACAATGCAGTGTGACCGATTACATATTTATTAAACTGATCAATACAATGAGACACCCTTAACCTCCACTGAAGAGAAAGTTTGAGAATCAGTGTGTGAATGCAGCAAACATGCCCCCTTGGAGCATGGTGTTGGCCACACTGGGAAGCCCACTATGGACCCCAGTACTGGCGTGGAATGTAGGAAACATCTGGGCCCCCAGATGGGCCCCTGTAGGGCAACCCATAGTGTAGACTGACGTGGGTTGCTCACACTGAGCAGAGAGGGACCCACAGTGGGGACCATTGTAGGACTGCAGCATACTCACAGTATGCCCACACTCTAGGTGGGGGCTGCCCTATTGGGGCCGCATCTGGGCCCCACAGTGCAGGGCCTACATGTGCCTCATGGTACATTACTGCCACCAACTGGTGTAGAGAACAGACCAGAAATGTCACTCAAAACAAAAAACAACAACTTTTAGCTACGTCCTAATTCACAGACAAAAACCCCAAAGGATTTGTGTGTTTTCCCAGGCTCAAACCCCAGGATCATTTGCTTGTTACACAAGTGTTGTTTGACAAATGTGTAAACCACAACACTAACACCACAACAAAGGTCACTCACTCAAAAAACAAAAAAAACAAAAAACAACCGTCAACTCAAATACTGTCAAGCAAGTTAGCATGTAGTCTTTGTTAGTCTGAATATGGCCTCATAACTGTCACTTCCTGCGTTCTTTTGCGGTATGTCAAATAAAATGAGTTTCATTTTCACAGGTTTTGAATCAGTTGCTTTTTTTAGACACGGGATAAAATTACGAAGCAGATACTAGTGAGTCAACTCGATTTCAGAGAAAATGTCTTAAACATAATAAAAATCTGTCTAGTTGATTTTAGATAACTTAATAGATGAGAGAAAACTGACAGCCCACTTTTGAAGCCTCAAAAAGCACTTTCATTGTCACTGTCTCATATTTTTAAGCCAAACTAAAGACCAACTACAGGCCCACACACTCAGGAAAGAAAGTACAGTAACAGTACTAATCAATCATATCTTAAAGACCTCATAATATGGTACAATATTGTCCCAATAGAGCACTTCCCTCTCAGACTGCAGGCTTAATTGTGGTTCTTAGAGTTTCTAAGAGTAGAATGGGAGGCAGAGCCTTCAGTTTTCAGGCCCCTCTTCTGTGGAACCAGCTCTCAGTTTAGATTCAGGAGACAGACACCCTCTCTATGAAAGATCAGGCTTAAAACTTTCCTTTATGTTAAAGTTTATAGTTAGGGCTGGAGCAGGTGACCCTGAACCCTCCCCTTAGTTATGTTGCAATAGTCCTGGGTTGCTGGGGGCTTACCATGATACACTGAGCATTTCTTCTTCACCTCTTCTTCCATGTATTTATATCACTATTGCTTTTAATCATTAGTAATTAATTTTAAACTCTGGCTGTCTCCCAAAGCATCTTTTGTTCTGTCCTCCTCTTCTCTTCTCTTTCCCCTCGCACCCAACCAGTCTCAGCAGAAAGCTGCCCCTCCCCAAGCCTGTTTCTGCCAGAGGTTTCTTCCTGTTTTTCCTCCCAACTGTCAGAAAGTGCTTGCTCATATGAGGTGATCTGATTGTTACAGTTTTATCTCTACTATTGTAGAACAACAATAACAACAGAATGCACACTGAGGCAACAGTTTTATGATTTGCTGCTGTATTAATGAAACTGAGGCGAATTCTTGCAGGTGGCAGTGGTGCAGTGGGTAGGTAACCCACATTGCCCAAGTGTGAATGTGTTTGGTTGTGGTCAGAGGGGCTGTAGGCATGAATTGTCATTCATGCTTCTTTAGTAATCTTACCACCACCAAATGTAATTGAAGTGCAAATGAATAGTGCATGAAATTGTAAAGTGTCTTTGAGTAGTAAGTCTAAGGCATTATTATTATCTTGTACATCTAGTTGATGCTGTTGTACCACTGACACAACATATTTGCACTGTTGTGGTTTGCACTTTACACAATTACACAACACAACACTGGTGACAATTTTGTACCTCAATGTTATAAAAAAGATCTTTAAAAAATATAGATTGACTACAAAGCTACATTCAAAAAAGATCCATCTGTTTGTAATTAGATTTGAAGTTCTTCCACACCAAACTCACTCATCCATGTCTTTATGGACCTGCTTTGTGCATTGGTGTGCAGTCATGTTGGCACAGGGAGAGGCCATCCCCAAACTGTTCCCACAAAGTTGGGAGCATGAAATTCTCCAAAATGTCTTGGTATGCTGAAGCACTAAGAGTTTCTTTCACTGGAACTAAGGGGCTGAGTCCAGCTCCTGAAAAACAATCCCACACCATAATCCCCCCCTCCACCAAACTTTACACTTGACACAATGCAGTCAGACAAGTACCGTTCTCCTGGCAACCACCAAACCCAGATTCATCCATCAGAAATGTGATTCGTCACTCCAGGGAACATGTCTCCACTGCTCTAGAGTCCATTGGCAGTGTGCTTCACACCACTCCATCCAACATTTTCCACTTGGTGATGTAAGGCTTGGAAGCAGCTGCTTGGCAGCATTCTTTATACCATGCATCTGAAGCTTTGCATTGCACTTGGTGACTTAAAGTTTAAAGCGGCCATGGAAACCCATTCCATGAAGCTCCATTCTAAAGGCCACATGAAGTTTGGAGGTCTGTGGTGCTTGACTGCAGAAAGTTGGTGACCTCTGCAAACTATGCGCCTCAGCATCCGCTGAGCCTGCTCTGTGATTTTACGTGGCCTAGCACTTTATGGCTGAGTTGGTGTCGTTCCCAGTCACTTCAACCAACACCAACGTTGACTGTGGAACATTTAGTAGTGTGGAACATTTAGTAGTGAGGAAATTTCATGACTGGACTTGTTGCACAGGTGGCACACTGGTATTCACTGAGCTCTTCAGATTGACCCATTCTTTCACAAATGTTTGTAGAAGCAGTCTGCATGTCTAGGTGCTTGGCTTGTACACCTGTGGCCATGGAAGTGTCTGGAACACCTGAATTCAGTGATTCAGATGGGTGAGTGAATACTTTTGGCAATATAGTGTATATTGATCCTTGCTGGAATTATTATTTCTAAGCGCAGCTCTGAAAACTGAGCTGTCTCTGTGACACTATGGGAAAGAAAATTATGTTTTACCATATACCAAACCCCTCAAAATGACCCTTCCTCTGACCTTTGCTACAAGACAGTGGCAGTTCACTGTGACCTATCACACAGAGCAGGTGTGTGTTGGTGAAGGGCATGTGGCTGGTGTTTTAAATTGGAGAGCAGATAACATGATGTTATCAGGACTGAGAGATGACAGACTGACAGAGTAGACACAGGAAGGTGGAGAGAGGCAGAACAAGATGTCCAGATAATGTTCATATTCCAATGGCTGCGTTTTACTGTTCTGCTTAATTTACAGGTATTTCCATCTGTTTAGCAGAAAGGTTTGCTGTGGGTTTCTGCTTTTGAGGACAAGCTGAATGTACTCATTTACAGACAGAGATGGATATGGGAAATCTGAACTGCCGAGATACAGTACAAGCTTTCTGATGTGTATGTGTGCACCTTTGAAGGACACTGGTATCCACAGAAAAGGAGGGAGGGTTGCTGTTTGAAGGCAGAAACAGTAGAGAAGATGACCTGATGAGAGATAGACAGATAAGCGAGCAGATAGATGGAGACAGAGACACAGAGACGTGCAGGCTGAGAGGATTAGAGACGCAGAGGTGGAGCTCAGTAGCACCTGGACATGATACACTACAAACACACAGACGTACATGCTTTGTATGGTGAGTTAGAACCATTTGTAGCCAGGTTTCTGTGAAAGAACGTAATGTGAAGTACAGACGTATGGCAGATTTATAGCTAAAGACACAGTGGGACAGGCACATCGAAGGGGACACAGTGGCCAGAGTTTAATGGGACAATTTTTTTAAAGTTGCACTTACTCCGAGAGCCAGTGGATGGCTTTGCATACCCACTTCTCAACCTAGAAATCTGTATATAAAAGATGGACGTAGCTTCCAGATCTGAAAAGTTAAGCCAGTGAGGAAACCTTCCTTTTTTTGAGGGGGCAACTCCTGCAGTTCCAAACTATGGTCCCCATCAGAGTCAGAACGGAGCAGAAAGCAGTGTATATTTTAACTTGACTGGGAAGTTCCTGGATGCCTCATTGAAACAAAGGAAAGACTTTTTATTGTCCTTGGTTTCTCAGACAAATCAACCTCCTGCTAATCCAGTTTCAAAAAGATGGTGGTTGTGAAAACACTCAGTGCATGGCTTCACTATCAAATGGCCATCCTCCATCTTTTACACACAGTGTCTGTCATGGTTTGGGATGCTGCTGGAGTCTCTGTCTCCTGAGCTGTTTAGCTGCAGGCATGCTCATCCCCTGGTGGGTGGAGTTTGGGTTTCCTGCTCCTCAGGTGCCTGTTTATCATTTAACTCATGAACTCCAGTATTTAAGGACCAGCAGTGCCATCCAGTCTTCGCCAGATAGTTTACATCCTCCAGCGGTAATCAGGCCAACTTTAGTTCTCTCATGATTTTTCCTTGTCCTGTACTCACCTGTTTCTCCCTCATCTCAGGAAACCTTCTTGTTGGCTGAAGAGCACCTGTACCACCATCTGCAGTACCACCACCTGTCAGTTTCATAGTCTCATAACCATACTTCAAGGCAAGTCTCACTACTGTCTTGTAAACCTTCTATTTCACTTTTGCTGTTATCCTTCTGTCACAAATCACCCCCTGACACTTGTCTCCACCTGCTCCACCCTGCCTGCTCTCTCTTCTTCACCTCTCTTGTGCACTGTCCATTATTTTGACTGCAGGTGTTTAAACTTATCCACCTCCACTACCTCTACTCCTTAGATCTTCACTATTACACCTGCCTCACTCTCATTCGCACACATGTATTCTGTATAAAATTCAGTCTATGGTGCAGATAATTGTTTTTTCTGTAGTGACTAACTAACAGACCACAACCTCAGTCAGCACGGTGTGTCATGTTTCAGTTCAACTGTTCAGATACTTTATCTAAGATTCTAAGAAAAACAAAGTCCTACCACATGGACAAGAAGTTCTGTCCATAAGACCAGCAAGACTCGCCAGAGTTTCTAATAATAAATAAAAACATAGCTACTGTACAACTACAGCTAAAGATAACATTTATATTTTGGGCAAGCTTCATAACTCTGTTTTTGTACCCTTTTTTAACCCTTTTTCTATGACTATATTAGAAATGGCCAGGAGCTTGCTGCACTGTGATCCCAGAAAAACAGGTCTGAAAGATTTCACATTAGCTGAGAAAATTAAACAGGTTAAACAAATTATAGTTTTTGGGTTATGTTTTAGTTTCATGTGTGGTGTGCAAATATAAATAATATACTTGTGTCTTAGAATAATTAATTTGACTGATGGGATTTTTTTCTTCATTTGAATGCACTGAATATGCTACTTGACATTTACATCTCCACTTCCTATCAGTTTTTGGTGCAGCCTCCAAGGCAAGCCAGTCCCTGCCACATTAGTGCCTGGCAACATGATGGATGGCAGCCATAAGAATAACAATAACTTTATTGATCCCAGACAGAAATTCACACCATATTTCACACATATTTATGTATTATATACTTACACATACAGTGATAGTCACATATTCCAACATGATGGCATTGCTCACCTAACACTGTAGACAATAGCACCAACTGGCATTGAGACGCATTGCAGAACTGATGAAATCCCAGCTGGCACTAGTGGGAATGCTTGATCAGCTTGGAGAGAGTGGCCATGTCGAGCTTCAGTGTGGGTCCCACATGATATGAGAGCCGACTTCAAGAGATACCGGTATCCTCAGCGCATCCACTGCTGAATTTTGAAGAATGGTTAGATTATGAGCTAAGGATGCAGGAAACTGTTTGAAATCCTTGAAAGGGGTGCCAAAGCAGATAGGGACCAACAGAAATATCAGTGCAAGGATTCAAGGTTCTGATTGATTGATTGTCTTTATTTCGGACATATAAACAACAAACCCGTATGCATATATTGGCATATTTGTATACAGACCAACATAGGAAGAAGTATGTGCATACTTATTAATCCCTACCCCATGCTCAACACTCTGTTAATATACAAGTTCACCTTTACCCTTTCACCCTTCACCCTGTATGCACTAAGCCCACAAAAATAAACGAGAGTAAATTAGAAGAAAAAAGTATAAATATAGATATGCCTACATGTGATTAACTTTACCAATTATCCTAATAACTTCACTCATTGAAGACTTAATTATCCGTAATCATTTTCATACCCTTCCAAAAGCATTTTTTGAAAGTATCTTTTGAAATGAATAATGCTTGAACATTGCTGTAGGCCGAATGGAAAACTGTTCCACAATTTGACTCCAGAAATAGAAACACAAAAGGTTTTAATTGTTGTCCTCAAGTTCAACTTTCCCCTCAGGTTATAACCCCCCTCTCTGTCAACAAACATCCCCTGTACATTTCCTGGCAACATATTATATCTGACTTTGTAAATAATTTGTGCAGTTTTATATTTTATGAGGTTTTGACTTCAAAAACAATATGTTAGTGTGGTCTCTAAATCCTGCTTCATTAATTATCCTAATTGCTCTTTTTTGTAGTTTACATAATGGTTGGAGTGAAGTTTTGTATGTGTTGCCCCAGACTTCCACACAGTACTCTAGGTAAGGCAATATAAGTGAGCAGTAAAGTAGGTGGCGTGAGCTGTGATGCAGAAGATGCATTGCTTTACTCGGTACAGAAATGCTTCTCGACAGTTTAGTTTGTAAATGTTTTATGTGAGGTTTCCAGCAGATTTTATTTGTTGTCACACCCAGAAATTCTGTATCAGAGACTTGTTCTATTTCAACATTGTTTACTAACAATTTTACTCTTGCATATTTTCTAAAATTTCCAAACAACATGAATTTAGTTTTGTTTAAATTTAGTGATAGCTTGTTTCTATCAAACCACGTTTTCAATTGATTAATTTCTTTTGTGACATTTTCTAAAAGCTGCTGTGAATTCTCTCCACCACAAATGATATTAGTATCATCTGCAAATAAAATAAACCGCAACATATCAGATGTTTTAAATATATCATTGATGTATAAGTGAAACAATTTTGGTCCCAATACTTATCTGTTAATATTTTATGCTTATCAATAAAGTTGTCAAGTCTGTTGATGAAAACTTTTTCCAGTATTTTGGAAAATTAAGAAAGTAGAGAAACAGGGCTGTAATTTATGAATTGGTGTCTATCTCCACGTTTGTACACTGGTATTACTTTAGATATTTTCATTTGTGATGAGAATTTACCAGTTTGAAGAGACAAATTGCAAATGTACATTAAAGGTCTCGAGATACCATCAATAACTTTTTTAACAGTTTTCGTATCAATGTCGTGCCAGTCTGTAGAAGTTTTATTTTGTGATTTCTGAACAATGTCAGTTGTTTCCTTTTCTTCCACCACTGTTGAACATTGAATGAGGATTACATTCGATGAGTTCAGCTGCTCTCCCTGCACCCAGTCCCATATCAGGGATCCCATTAGCCAGGTCTGGTCCAACACTTGCAAAGAATCTATTAAATTCATTAACCACATTCTCAATAGCACTAATATCTGCATCATTATTAGTGAAATATGTAGGATAATTTATTTGCTTCACACATTTTTTAATAATGGTATTTATTGTTTTCCAAATCCATTTAATGTTATTTTTGTTCTTATCCAATAATTTCCCATAATATTCATTTTTACATAACCTCAAAATACTAGTTAATTTATTTTTATATTTCTTTTATTTATTTTCAGCTTCTCTACTTTTGTGCTTCACAAATTCTTTATATAAGGTACTTTTCTTTGTACAGGCATTTTGCAATCCTTTTATGATCCAAGGGCACTCTGCATATTTTTGCTTTTTGCTGTATTTATTTATTTATTTTATTTATTTATCATTTAACCATCTAAATTTTCATAAGAATGTCTCATAAGCTTTATCAACATCTTTCTCCTTATACACCATCTCCCAGTTTTGTTTAAGTAGGTCACTTTTAAATACATTCATGCACTTTGTTCTAACCCATTTGTAATTTATTTTACTTTCCTGTTTGTCCTATAATTGCTGTCATATACTGCAAAAACATTGATTAAAAGGCCACTTACAGTTTTGTTCTCAATTTCATTAGTGAAAATAATGTCTATTAATGTTGCAGATCGAGCTGTGATTCTGGTGGGTCTGGAGATGGTTGGACAAAGTCCCATGCTGTACATTGTATTGATAAACTCTTCAGTCATACTATGCTTGTTTGGATTTATTAAGTCTATGTAGAAATCCCCACAAATAAACATAATCTTTTGGTCTAATTTAGTGAATGTCTTATCCTCCCACTCCTTCAATATTTCAATGTTTGAACCCGGTGTTCTATAAATAGAACTCACAATAACATTTTTCTTTTTTTCCATACATATTTTTATAGTTATACACTCTAATATGTTATCCACCACCACTATCATTTTTTCCACCACCTTATATTTTAATTTTTTGTCCACAAACAAAGTCACTCCCCCTCCATTCTTGTTCTTTCTGTTCATATAATTCAGATCATATCCATCTATTTCAAAGTCTGCTCCTTTCTTCATATTGATCCACGTCTCAGATATTGCAATCACACTGAATGCTTGTGCAAACGTCCTTAAATATTGTCTTATGCAATGAAAGTTGGCATATAAACTTCTACAATAAAAGTGGATTATGGACATTTTACAGTCAACTATAATAGTTTTGTTGAAGTGTTCTTCAGTATAATAACAGCAGGTGTTACTGATGTTAAAAAGTTCAGTTCTGGATCAATTTCCTGGTCTATGAAACGTGAGTTGTGTTCAATATTTTGAAATGATTTCAGCTCCAGAGTCTCACAATCCACAATCCTCTGTGCCAGCATTGTGTGATTCCCAGTTGTTAAATTATTTGCTAGTATCATGATTGAATATGTTGTGCTTTAACGTTCATAATTACCTTGGTGTCTTGATGTATGTAGTTTATTTGTTCAGTTCCTTGTGGTCCACGCGGCTTGTATTTTCTTGATTATATTCCTGTCCGTGATGTTCATTAATACTTTTCCAGGTCCTCAATATTCCTGATGACCAGCACTTTAGCTTCCTCAGGTGTTCCGTTTAATTTGATGAATATTTTACATTTTGTAGTCTAAGTATTTTGAATTTTTCCCAATTTCTTTAGGTACCATGCTTTTTTTGATATATCGGCATTGTTCTTGGTTAGATGGTCGTTCATGAAGATGTTCGTTCCTTTTAGTTTTCTTAAGGATCAAATTGTCCCACTAGTATTCTCCATGGAGTCGATCTGCCAGGAGGTGCCACCACCCAGGAGTCCCCTTCACCCTTGAGCAGCAAGTCCGAGGAGCAGCAGGTTTATTGCACATGCTGCTGAGCACTATTTGAAACAGTGCCCCGACTTCAGTAAGCTGACTACAGAGCAGAAATTCACATGGATGAAAGCTACAGTATTAAGAACTATAGGCACTGTGGCTGTGCCCACCAGGCTCCAAAGTGTCGACTTAAGACTACTTGCAAGCATTGTCAAGGGAAGCACCTGTGCAGATTCTGTACGGATTGAGGTAGAGGGGATTCACTACTATGCCACTCCATGCCATCCCATTGCATGGAGAGATATTTATCGAAAGATCCTAAATGAGTAGCATCCACCTGTGATAGCAGTCCAGGAGGAAGGCCTAAAGATCGATGGTGAGTCTTTTTATATTCGTCACCATATAGCATGCCAAAAGGGGAAGAACTGAATTGTTTTCAATTGTTTGTTCACCTACAGAATCCGCAAATCTGAATGACTCGCTTTTCCTGAGGTCCATGCAAATATCCAGCCTGCTGAGAGTGCTGTTGAACTTCCAGGAACATCCCATTGCTATTAGCAGTGATGTTAAAGGAATATTCTATTAGGTGCGACTGTTGCAGGAGGACGGAGCCTGTCTCTGTTTCCTGTGGCAAGACCTGCAGAGGCAGTTCCAAGCATCTACAAGTGGCAGGTCCTCCCATTTGAATTACTTGTAGTCCATTTTTGTGACATTCCCACTATAGAAACATGTTCTCAATCACAGTGCACCGTGGAAAATCTCCAAGTAGCGGTAGAGAGATGTTTCTACCTCAACAACTGTCTCTGAACAACAAAGATGAAGCCAAACTGCTGATAAGACTGACCCTCGAGAATTGGCTTTGAGCCTTAGATGGTCTTGCCATTCAGATATTCTTGGATCTACGACCCACTTGGCAACAACAGTCTACTGGGCCCTTTAACACCATGGCCAAGATCTTAGTCTAAGGCCTGTGGAGAATAGGATGATCTGGGAATCAGAGTTAGCAGATACCTTGATTCATTTTCTGATGGCCCTTCACAGTTTCATCACCAGAAGATGCAAACTTACTGAATTACTGTCAGATCAGGGCACAAACTTCAAGAATGGAGTGTAAGAGAGCGAAAGTGGAAGGAATGCTGAATTCCAGACCACTTAGATATGTGTCCAGTGATATGACTGATCCAGATTCAGTGACCCCAAATCTGCTGGTGATGGGGTGGCTAGACCCAACACTGCCCCAAGCATTTTACGATGAGTCAGGGCTCCTGAGCTAGAGATGGTGGAAGCACTCACAGGGCCTTGCAGATCAGTTGTGTTTGGCTCTATATAAATAACACTGACCTTAATTGAAATTAATAGTAGTATAATGAGGGGGCCTGGTCTTTTGATGGCCTTAATGCAGTGTGTGTATGAAGTGTGTGTGTGTATCACCTTCATTGCACCATGTGCTGCATGCACCAGAATAGTTGCTGCTAGCCCCTTTGCTAGCCCCTTTTGGATGAGTGTCACAAATTCGCATCAGGCCGAATGCAGCCGAAGTAGTGTATGTATCCCACCAGTGCTGGTTAATGCATATTCATTACATACCAAAGACTGTGGTCAGAGTGGAAACTCTATCCGGTTGATGGAGCGGAAGTGCTGGTATGGTGAATTTCGGCTGACGATGTTGAAAACATTTCCAAAATTAAGGTAAATTGTGTTAAAATAAAAATATTTATTGCTGATATACCATAATACATGTGACGAGTATTTTGCAAGTTATTCACATATTTTGCTTTGTTGCATTTTCGCTACATTAGGCAGTAAAGGCCGCATATGAACAATGTTGTTTTTAGGTTCAGTAGAAATTCTAATTCCTGTACATAGATTTCAAACACTTTGATGAATGTTGCTACAAAATGATTTATATAATCATTGTAATAATAACATGTGCTATATAAATATAATTGAATTAAATACTGGGATATAAATGCCCATTTCTGCCCATTATTTATTTGTTATTTTTTAGGCAGAACTAAATGAATGCAGCAACATCTTATGGGAAGCAAGCTGATGTTCTTCAAACAAGGGTTCCACCTGTAGAAAGTGATGATAGCTGTCTCAGTGATAGTGAGGATGGTGATGAAGAATACAGACCCACACCATTATCACCAGGTGATATTTCTGGAGATGATAGCAGCAGCTCTCAGAGAAGCTGTGATGAAGATTCCAACACTGATGATGAGGCAACTGCTACCACCAGTGCTACTTATGCAAGAAGGCAACAAGCTTGTACTGCAAAGAGAAAATGGGAAAATGTAGAGTGGAAGATGGTGAAAAGACACAAATCTGCAAAAGACACTCCAGTTTGGCAAGCTGCTTTACCTGATGTTGAGGAAATCAGACTGGCCATGCAGTACTTCAGAGACTTTTCTGACACCAATCTTTTAGATACTGTTGTAGAACAAAGTAATCTGTATTGCACACAAATTGCCCTCAAATTGGATCGAAATGAATTGGAGCAATTTATCGGGACTGTAGTGTACACGAGTGTTGTATGCTCACCAAGGTCAAGAATGTACTGGTCCAGTGAATCGGGTGGCTGATGTGATGTCCCGAGACAGATGGGAACAAAATGCATTCATTTCAATGACACCAGCATTGTGGCAGCCAACACTGATGGAAACTTTGATGCGCTTTTCAAAATCAGGCCAGTTATTGATTCACTTCTCCCAAAATGCCACAGCCTTCCTCAAGATCAAATGCTGTCGGTTGATGAGTAGATGGTGCTATTCAAAGGTAGATCAGGTCTAAAGCAATATATCCCCAAGAAGCCATAAAAATGGGGATACAAATCTTTGTGCTCTGTGATGTGAAAGGCCTGGTGCATTCATTTGACATACTTGCAGGGAAAATTGATCCTGTGCCTGGAGAATCTGACATTGGTGCAAGTGGAAATACTGTGCTAAAGCTATCATACATTATCCATGGTGATGTCAATCACTTGTTGTATTTTGACAACTGGTTTTCTTCCTTGGATTTGTTTGTTGCTCTTGCAAAAAAGGGGATACCAACCCTTGGGACTGTGCAGCAAAGTTGCCTTTCAGCACAGACAAAGATATGAAGAAGAAGGGAAGAGGGATGTTTCAAGAGAAAAAGGTTGTTGTAGACAATGTTGAAATAAGAGCAGTCAGATGGTTTGACAACAGAGGGGTGGTCATTGCCAGCACTTTTGCCGGTGCCCAGCCTGTCTCAGATGTTGAAAGATGGGACAGAAAGTTGAAAAAGAGAGTGTCTGTAGAGTGCCCAGGCATCATCAACTTGTACAAGAAGTTTATGGGTGGCGTTGATGCCCTTGATGCCCTGATTGCATATTATCGCATCCACATAAGGTCACAAAAGTACTATCATAGGTTCTTTACTCATTTGTGGATATGGCCATTGTGGACAGCTGGCTGTTGTACCGACGTGACTGTGAGTCACTAGGTGTTCCAAGAAAGAGGCAGAAGGATTTGCTTTCTTTTAGAACATCGATTGCTCAAGCACTCTGCATGCAAGGCAAAGACATGTCAAAGAAGAGGGGGCGGCCTTCTTCTGTTGTTGAAATGGATTTCCAAAAAAAGAAACACAGAGGTCCAGCTAAGCCTATTCCTACACAGGAAGTCCATGCAGATGCTGTGGGTTACTGGCCAGTGGTTCAAAGTGGACGACAACGCTGCAAACACCCACACTGTAAGGGCCAGACTGTTATCAAATGTTCCAAGTGCAATCACCTGTGCCTCAACGAAAACAACTGCTTCCGTGAAGTCCTTGAATAAGACTGCTTGTCCTCATGTGACTGTTTACTCTGCAAAAGTTCCAAATTCAGCGTTCACTTGTACATCGACAAACACAACTGCTTCTATGAATTCTACAAAAAAGACTTTGTCCTCATGTAACTCTGTTTACTACTCAAATGTTCACCTGTACCTCAAACAGAACAACTGCTTTTATGAATTCTATCAATACGGCTGTTTGTCTTCATGTGACTTTGTTTACTTTTCAGATGTTCAAAGTGCAAATTTACCTGTGCCTTAACAAGAACAGCTGGTTCTATGAATTCCACGAGTTTTAAAATAATTGTTTGTACAGTAACATAAATAAAATTATCAATATACCTGAGACTGGAAAATTTGTTTAATTACAATTATGCCTAATGTCGCTAATTTGCGTCATACCTAAATTTATATCTGCTGTATGTGCTATATGAAAATTAGCAATATCAAAGTAATTTATGATCTGATTGAAAGCAAAAACACAAATAATTAATTTTTTTTGTATAACTGTAAATAAATTCAGGCAGTAAGAGGTTAGTAACTGCTAACTTCATGTTAGTGTGGTGTATCCCTTTGAAGATGTTTGCTATTGTGAATACTGTTAGTAGGAATACTACACCAGATGTATCTGTATATTCTCATGTGCCTTCTTTAATAAACCCACTTTTGGAGTATACATCATCTCGAGCATTTCTAATCAAATGCATGTTTTCTGAGTGTTCGCTTGTTTGCTCGGACACCATTTTATTTGCTGAATGATTATTTGAACTATACAAGAGCCTGAAGTCTCTCAGTAACACTTGGCTGTGTTACTGCTGCATTAGTTTGAAGTTCCAACACCAACATCTGGTTAGAGAGAGGAAGAGGAGGCTGGCTGCTATGTGATCACTTAATGACCACAGGATTTATTCAATAAGCTGTTTGCTTCCTAATTAATGCTCTAATTAGACTTCTTTCCTCTCACTGCCACACAGCTACACTCTATCTTTTTCTCTCTCCCTCTTTCTCTCTCACGTACAACACTAGAGCCGGTGGCGACCTTATGATAACCTGTGTGTCTGTCGTTCAGTGGCCATGCCCCAACCCACACACAGACTGTAGGCAAGCACACAAAGATGTTACAAATGTAAAAAGTGAACACACACACCTTGGCCATTACCATCTATAGTGCAGGTATGCCTCGCCCTGACAGCTCAATATTATCCACAAAATCACACATCAGCGATGTAACCTACACCGCCTTGATGGCCACTCTGAATTGATTAATGAGTGTGAGGGGTGTGGTTACGAGGAGAGGGAGGGTAATCTAGTATAACAGGAAATGCAAGCATGCGAGCCCAGTTTTAGAAATACAGAGCTGAGGAGACAACAGGATGTCAGAGGTCAGGGGGGCAGAGCTTGCTCAGAACACTGGGGTCAGTCACTGTTGGTTCTGTTACTTTATAGCCACAAGGATAAAATCAGCAATATGTGTGTGCTGCAGCGTCCTAAAACTGAAATAAGTGCAAGTTTGTTGAGAGCTGACAAAACATCTGAAGTGATCACCTAATGCCATTCTTAAATATTGTTTCACTTCTTCATTTCCAGCTCCATGCAAGGTGTTGCGGCATGCTCCCCTTTCCGTCTAAGACCAGCCTCTCCTGATTAGCCGCCCCCTCCAAACAGAAGATTTTAACAGCAGGTAGGCGTGGCTTCCGTGCTCTTAGCCAGAATTGCAGGACTGTGAAAAACCCACCATTCAGTAACTTGTAGCACCAACTTTAGCAGCAATAACGTCAAGCAAGTCTCTCACATCACTGATACAGCATTCATTTATGAACAGCTTTCTTAAAGTCACATATTTTTATGGATATATGTGTATTTTGAGTTTTTTGGACTTTCAAGCTTTGTTTTGTAAATGTTTGACTCTTGGTTTGCTTGGTGTTTATATTATGTCTAGTATATTTTTAAAGTATATTTATTATTAATCTTATTTTCAGTTGTTTAGGTTCCCTCAGTGTTCCTCCCTCCTGTGTCAAGTCGGTGTTATGTTATTCATGTGTCTGTGTCTTCCCCGTTTAGTCGTGCCAAGTTTGTCTCGTCTTTCCATTCGGTCCTAGTCGTCCTCTCTCCGTACTGGTCATCTTCTGTCTGTGCAGATTTCACATGTCTTAATCTCGTTCTCGGTGTTAGTTATATTTCCTGTCTTATTTTGATAGTCTCTTGTCTCGTGTGTTTTGTATTTAGTTTTATGTCCTGTGGTTCTTGTTGCTGTTGTTTTTATGGTGTTTGTGTTTAATTTTTTTTTTTAAAAAAGATGTTTCTATTGCAAGCCTTCCCAGTAAACCACCCTCATTCAGTCTTTTTCTAATTGGACTCTCATGAACTTTAACATGCTAACTGAGGCCTGTAGAGTCTCAGATTCATCATCTTGCGTTTGTTTGTTTTTGTAGCTTCTCTTCAGGGTTTTCTGTTGCAGAAAGAAAGTTAACTGGCAGGTTCAACAAACTCTGAGTTTCTCTTTTATTCCTCCCTTACTGCTGCACCTGAACCAGCTGACTGACACTCATGTCCTCACTGATAAAGTCACTGTCACGGTGTATAATAAGTCAAATAATTCCATTTTATGAACAATGAAATCCCAGTTAGATATTGGTTTGTTATTTTTTATATTTTACATGACTGCTTTTACAGTCATTCAGTTGCCAGTGAAGGATGGAGGCGGTGATTCTGTTGAAGATTTATTATCAGCTCAGAATAAAATCCATGGCCTCCATCTTTGTAACTGTGAATCAGTGGACTCTGATGCAGCTGTCAGACTGTCAGCCAGTTTCCTTGCCCTGGAAATATTTGCTGTACATTAATCAAACTCATCTGTATAAAGCTGATCAGTGATCATCCTAACCAATAATCAAACACTTGTTGTGTTGGGATCATGGCTGAAATGACTTTAAGACTTTAAAACTGAACTAAATGAATTTTAAAGTCTGATTTTAATCTGATTATATTTCATGTTCATGAAACGTATTCACAGTCAATTCCCAACTTCTCCTGCTCAGATCTGTTCTGGATCCACTCACAGCGTCTCATTTTGTCCCAAAACAATCGATTTTATTTAAAATGGCTCATTCTCCCAAAACAATTTTTAAATTATTAAAATCTATTAAAGTTTAGATATTTCTTACAGTATATTTTCCATTACTGTTAAAACTTTACATCCATTGCAGGCTTGGAAAGCTGCCCTGTGTCCGTGTAGGTCCTCAGTCGTCCAGGTCGCAGACGTCTCTGCAGCTTGAAAAAAAGGGCGACTTCACTTCTTTTTCATTTCTTGAGCACGTTTCACCTCTCAGCCGAGAACCGAAGAACCGAAGAAGCCTTTCGGATGAGAGATGAAACGTCCTCAAGCTCCACAGGCAAAGCTGCCCTGTGTGTGTCTTCAGTTAAATGTGAAACAGTTACTATCGCTGAGCTCTTCATATTAACTCCTTTTCCCCCTGTGAATCTGTGATTGGTTCGTTAAACGTTTACTGAATAATTACTGGAAAAATTTAGTAACTATAATAACATTTAAAGTAAAACTGACCTGAGAGCAGATCCATCCCAGAGTCTGATGCTATCCGGGTAACTAATATCACATAAGAAAACTGCATCTTATCTGTTTCTCCTTTTTTATCCTCGGTTTCTGTGACCCAGCTGCAGTTAATAAGTAGATTTAAAAATAAAATAAAAAATTTGGGATTCCAGCTTTGTCTCATGAAAATTTAAGTTGAGTAAATGGTGACAGGAGGCAGTATAAAGAATCATTGTGGGTCCTTTCTGGTGTCTGGGGCCACTCAAGCTCCCATGACAGAACTGAGTATTTTCTATAGAACAGTTATTTCTAAAGGCTTGTTTTATACTTGCTCTACCATAGAAAACAATTATATGTATCCAGAATTATTTCGTTTTACAATTACCTGTCTTTTTTTTTTTTTGCACAGGTATCCTTAAATGCCAGTCATCCTTGTTCAGACTTTAAGATGTTTGTCGTACAATAAAAATCAGATAAGAGCGGCTTACAGATGTTCACTTTGATTACACAAACATTATTAGGAGCAGATGATGGATAATAGGTACTGATTTGTAAATAATTAGACATGAATAACTTGAGCTTATTATAAATATTATTCTACTGTATATTTCTAACAAACTGGGCAGCTCTTTCTCTTTCTCCTGACAAAACCTTCTTTAAAAATACATGACTCAAATAAAATTAAAGGAACACTTTAATCAGACTTTAGCTTTAAGTCAGTTAAACTTCTGGGATATTGATCTGGTCAGTTAAGTAGCAGAGGGGGTTGTTGATCAGTTTCAGCTGCTTCGGTGTTCATGAAATTAAAAAGTGCACAATGAGCCAACCCCCAAAGCAGGAATGGTTTCACAGGTAAAGGCCACTGATGTTTTTCCCTTCTCATCTTTTCTGACTGTTTTTCCACTAGTTTTGCATTTGGCTAGGGTCAGTGTCACTGCTGGTAGCGCCAGATGATGCCTGGATGCGCAGGTAGTCCAAGTCCTCCAGGATGGCACGGCAATACGTAGCATTCCCAGAAGGTTTGCTGTGTCTCCCAGCACAGTCTCAGGAGCATGGAGGAGATTCCAGGAGAGAGTACTCTAGGAGAGCTGGAAGAAGGTCCTTAACCCATCAGCCAGACTGGTATCTGCTCCTTTGTGCAGGAAGGAACCGGATGAGCACTGCCAGAGCTACAAAATGCCTCATCTGTGACCAAACAAACAGAAACAGACTTCATGAGGGCGGCCTGAGGGCCCGACGTCCTATAGTGGGTCTTGTGCTCACTATCCAGTACCACGAGGCCAATTGGCATTTGCTATAGAACGCTGAAATTGGCAAGTGCACCACTAGCACCCTGTGCTTCTCACAGGTTCACCCTGAGCACATATAACAGACAGGGGGTCTGGAGAAGCCGTGGAGAACATTATTCTGGCTGTAAAATCATTCAACATGACCGGTTTGTTGGTGGGTCAGTGATGATCGGGGGAGGCATATCCATGGAGAAACGCACAGACCTCTACAGACTAGGCAACGACACCCTTACTGCCGTTAGCTGAAACTGTCGGACTCATTGTCAGACCCTACATCGGTACAATGGGTGGATCTCTCCTGGGTAGCAGTGTATGCAGGCAGCTCCTGGAGGATGAAGAAAGTGATACTATTGACTGGCCTCCCACACTCATCTGACATAAATCTACTAGAACAACTCTGAGACATTATGTTTCGGTCCATCTGACACCACCAGGTTGCACCCGGAGCTCAGATCTGGGAGGAGGTGCCCCAGGACACCATCCATCATCTCAGGCATACCAGCATGTGGAAACCACACACAATTTTGATTTCCATCAAACAACAACATCACAAAGACTAGAAATTCATTTTATTGGCTTCTTAAAACTGTAAATATGATTTTATATTTTTATTTAAAAATGAGGTCCACCTGAACAGGTAATGGCAGATATAGTTTGGATATGTTTTAACCTCTAAAAAAAACTAAATGAAAAAAAAAAAAAGAAAAACCAGCATTTGCCAAGATATGAATTGTATATATGTGTGCGATTTTTGTGTAGGATTTGTACCTCACATTGTTGTGAGAGTTTTAATTTCAAATAGAAAAAGGCAATGAGTTATTAACAGCAACTGTTTAAACCTGAGTACCAAATTTGATGAAAAAGAGATATGAATTTTAAAATGTTGCAAATGTTGATACACAGAAATGTTTAAATTCATGAACATTTTTGGTGACAAAACAAACAAATGGGTGAAAACTTCTCTCCACTTGTTGGCGGGCGAGGTAATAATAAATGAAGCATAAAATGTCCTTTTTGTTTCTGCAGAGTGACAGCGTGGACACAGAGGTGGGTATTTCATATTTTGGTATCTAAACCCCAAACAGGCATCGAGACTGTCCATGTAAAAGAAGACTACAAAGACTGTTAAAGTATTGTTTAAATAATGAAAGATTTAAAAACAAAAAAACAAAAAAAAAAAACACTGGTATGATTTTATTTGTAATTTTTTTATATTATACTTTATAAATGATTGATATAAAAAAGGTCTAACTGTATAAGTAGCAATAGGTTCAAAGTTGTTGAGATGCTTAAAATAAGCATTTTGTAGAGTTTTATGCAAAAAAGGTGAAATTACAGAAAAGGATATTACATCATCTGGAGGACCCTGTGGGGTCTTCACGGCTGGTTGGAAGGTTTTGCAGCTCTTTCTTAATCAAAACAATGACTAAATCCAGTCAGTGGACTGGTATACTTTTCAAGTCAGGCGGTATAACCTGTGAAAACCAGGAAATGTTATCATAAAAATCCTTATTTCTTAGTGTTAGCAAAACTTATATGTATGCTCTTGGTACCAAACAAAAAAGTTAATACAGGTGTGTGCAGGTATGAAAAATAGCTGCAAAAGGTGGAGCAGCTGCAAGAAATGTTACTTGATGAAATAATGTTGAATTTCTTTTAAACCTTTACAGGATTCAAATTTGTGGCTGGATGGATGTGTTATTGTAGGGTCTTTACCCACAATACAAAGCGCCTTGAGGCGACTGTTTGTTGTGATTTGGCGCTATATAAATACAATTGAATTGAATTGAATTGAAATTTTCTTAAACATTTTCATCCAACGACTGTAAGGCATTTTTATTTTATTCGTTTATTTTATTATTTGTGTGTGTGTGTGTGTGTGTGTGTGTGTGTGTGTGTGTGCGTGTGTGATTGTGTGATCAAACTCAGTCGTGCGGATCTCTGTGAAGCAGCCCAGAGTTAATAATCAGACTCTGAGGATTACAGCTCCTAACGCTCCTCTTACCGCTGGCACCACTTTGGGCTTCACCTGCTTCACCTGCCCCAGGAGCTCCTTCAGCCCCTCGTACTCCCCACGCTCCTCCAGTCAGGTGTTGCTGTCCGCTGGAGCTGCCTCGCTGCGCACTAAACTGAAACCTCATTTTCTGTCCTGTGTCGCCATCTTGTGGACGACGAGGTTGTTTGCGCTGAATTTCTAAGGTTTATTTCAAAGAAGAAGACACGACAGAAAGAAGCACTGAAGAAGTCAACTGCAAGAAATGTTCACTAAATGTAACACTAAGATATAATCTCGACCTCGTGGATGGCTTCATATCGTAACAAATGCGCTTGTAACAAATTTGGTTTTCTTTCTTTTTTCCAGTTAAAAAGTCCACTTTAGTACAGATATACCAGTTAAAGCACTCTTAAAGGAAAACCCAGACTTGTTGCTGATTTTCCTTCAATCTGTGCTACAACAAATCTCAACCCTGACAGCTTGGTTCAGGTTGGTCTGATGACTGATCACTTCATCACTCCGATCCTTAGTCAAGCATCTCTCACGGAGCCCAGAGGCGTCTTTTAGGATCATCATATCAAATTGGATCACGGGCTGACTTGAAATCTGAAAACATCCTCAGAGCTGTGGTTTCAGTAACTAAACAATTCAGGCACAAAATTAAGAACTGATTAACTGTGGTGTGGTGAGACAACTCCCTCAGGTGGCAGATAGGGGAATGGCCTTCAGACGCGAGGACTAGCTGTGAATAGACAAAAAAAAAAAAAAAAAAACTAGTCAGGGACTAAATGCAGATCGCTCTAGTGCTAATATAACTGTGCAGTATTATTTATACCATCCATCCATTCTCCTCCTCTTATCCTGTTCGGGGTCGCAGGGGGGCTGGAGCCTGACCCAGCTATCATAGGGCGAGAGGCAGGGTACACCCTGTACAGGTTGCCAGCCTGTCACAGGGCTAACACAGAGAGGCAGACAACCATTCACACTTGTGGGCAATTTGGAGTCACCAGTTAACCTAACCCCAGTAACTGCATGTCTTTGGACTGTGGGAGGAAACCGGAGTACCCGGAGGAAACCCACACAGACACGGGGAGAACATGCAAACTCCACACAGAGAGAGGGAGGCCTGGGCCAAGGTGGAATCGTACCCAGACCTCCGCCGCGCCACCGTGCTGCCAATAGTATTTAATAATAAATGTATTTGTGAAGCACTTTTCAAAGACAGCTTTGCAAAGTGTTTCACAGTTCGAATAAAAGCCACACATAAATATACATGTTACAGACATGCAGACACACAAAAAGACACATACTCAGCCATATGGTCATTCATTCCAACATGCACACATCTATACACACTAAGAGCTGCAAACTACGGCCCTAATTAAAGGAAAGCTAACCTATAAAAATGGGCTGAGGAAGGCTGCTCCAGAGTTATGATGGCATAAGCTCAAAAGCACGATGGTGGAACAGTTGGGAGACCCTGGTTAGAGGATCAGAGAGGCTGGCTGCAGTGATAAGGTCTCAGAGCTCTGATACTGTACATCAGCAGGGGCCTGTCCATGTAAAGCTTTATACAGTTAAAAGTCCAAACTTCTGACTGGTACTGTATGCTAATAACAGTATTTTAAAATTGGATCTGAATTTCACTGGATGCCAATGAAGGGATGCAAGAATAGGTCTGATATGTGACCGCTGGCTAGTTTTCGTTAGCAGCCTTGCTGCTGCGTTCTGTTCTCTTGGAGATGTGCATGTAAAAAGTGAGTTACGATAATCAAGGTGGGGAAAAATTAAAGTGTGTACTAAAGATGATTGAATGACAATAAAGGTTTGATTTTTGCAATATTTCTAAAGTGAAGGTTGGTGTGTGGATTTAATCCGTAGCTAAGATTGTTCTTCATAACTTAAGTTAAACATTTAACTGGACATGCATACGTATATTCTCATCTCTGAGTGAGTACAGCACAGCCCAGAGCAGCAGGATAACAGTGTGGAAAGGACACAGAAACTCTGTGAAATGCTGTTCATTTTTCATAGTTTAGTAGAGATTAGAGATCATCCAATATTCTTATATCAAATTTCAATTACATACACTTCACTGTAGTATAAGAACTATTGTAGATCAATGTGTTTATTCACTAGCAATTACCAGAAAACGGAGCTCTGTCGCCCTGTTGAAATATTCCAACTGCCCACTAAGGACTTCCAGGAACTAGCTACCACAAATTAAATACATTCAGTGACTTGCAGCATTCATATGTGTTTACAGCTTTTTGGTTTGTACTCTTGTAAACCGTGGAGAAATTTTATTTCCTTAACCAAAACTGTTAAAAAGAGTGAAGATGATGAAAAGTTACATGTGTGGATATGAAATTGGCCAAATATAATAATTAGATTAATTGTCAGTCTGCTGTTTGCATTTATATTCTTTCCATGAAAACCGAAAATAATATGCTCATATCTTAGTGAAAATTTAGTATCGATATTACAAATTATAAAGTTATTGCATTCTTTCCAAAATTTTCTTGTGATACGACAATTTCAGAATTAACGACTGATTGTCTTTGGATGTTCTTAACAGAACTTACAGTTGGAGTCCACTGTTTTAATATATTTCACCATGTGTTGATCAGTAGGATAAATTCTGTGTAACAGTTTAAAGGAGACATCTCATTTTGTTGTTTGTCAAAAGTTTCTGATGAGATGTCCACACTTTTCTCCACAGTGAATCAGGGACAATGTTTTTCCAGTAGAAAACAGCGGAAGGTATAGAAACAATATCTTGTTGAAGTAGGGCGCGAATAATTTTGTTGTTCTTACAAGCAGAAGAAAAACAAACTTTACCAACGGTGGTGTCAGTTACATTTAACAAGGACTTATCCTCATCAACACCATTATTTCCAAAGAGTTCACGTGTTTCATTAGTTACAGCATCAAACACAGTATCATACTCTTTAGGAGCTACAGCGAGGTTATACTTGAGGTTGAACTCATTGTAACTGAGTAAACACCCATTTTCAATAAATAGCTGACCCACCAGAAGGATTTTATTGTAGAGCCATTTAGGGTAAAATAGTGATTTGTTTCTGTAAAGGATATATTGGTTATTCGGGCAGCATGGTGGCGCAGTGGTTAGCACTGCTGCCTCACAGTTAGACCAACATCTAAAAGGCCTGGGTATGATTCCACCTTGGTCGAGCCCTCTCTGTGTGTGGAGTTTGCATATTCTCCCCATGTCTGCATGGGTTTCCTCCCACAGTCCAAAGACATGCACTGGGGTTAGGTTCATTGGTCACTGGTGCCCATAGGTGTGAATGTGAGTGAGGTTGCCTGTCTCTCTGTGTTGGCCTGTGACAGGCTGGTGACCTGTACAGGGTGTACAGGTCACTGTTGCTCTATGACAGCTGGGATAGGCTCCCCCCGCGCGACCCTGACCAGGATAAGAGGAAGTGAATGGATGGATGGATACATTGGTTATTCCAGATAAAGAAATTATGAGGAGAAAACCAACATACAGTACAGAACATAACCAAATAAGAAGAAGTTGAATCCAGTAGGTGGCGATAATGCACCTGTAAGTTGGTCTGCCAACTTACAGGCCTTAAGGTCCATAGAAGAAGAAGGCGCAGTCACAGAAGAAGAAGAACCATAGCAACGATTAAACAATGGCGGTCATAAGTGCTGTGTGCTGCGCTCCAAATGTCTTTTGTTTATTTCTTTATATCTTGTTTACTGCCGTTACTGCAAACAAAAACACTACGAACTACGACTTTAATACGACTGCGTTTGGTTACTTCAATTTTACATATAACGTTAGTGAAAATTATCCAAGTACACAGCCTCCAGTGTTTGAGAGCACGACCCCAACACTGAGCTACAGCACCGAGGAGCCGAGCCTAGCTGCCGCGCCTCTGCCAGTCTCCGGCCGCCTGCCGACTCCTGTCACCAGTGGTAACCTGTCGCTTATTTAGTCCCAGTTTCTATCACAGTCCCTCGGTTATTGGCATATATGTTTTTGTTGTTTGTTTTGTTTGTGTGTATTTGTGTTCACTGAACATAGCTTTCAGATAATTCAATTCGCCGGCTCCGTTTGGTCGGTGCATTCCCGAGCCCTTATTCCAGTTTAGATGATGACACCTTCAAATGAAGCCTATATTCATCATACATCATCATACTTGAATATTAATCCTGTTAGAGGTAGTAAAGAAAATATTAAATGAAGATATTTTCAGGTGACGTTTGATCTTCTGGCATATAGAAGTAGTTGTGTTTGTTTGTGTTGTTTTTTTTTTTCTTCATCCTAATAAAAAATTTGGGACGCTCGTACATGTCAGGTAAATCTGAGGAGAGCCTTGACATGCTAACATGATTCAGTACAACAGCTCTGACATCATCTCAGCATAACTTCCGGTTTCCAAATCTCAATGTATGCATTTACTTATAATGTCGACTGTCTAATGAACAGGGCATAGACAAGCTGTGCATCATCATGCATGAAAATGTTTAAAATATTTTGCCTCTTATGTTTATTAATTGTTTCAACATTAAACGCAGTTGCACACACACACATCTACCCTTTCACATTTGCACCCATACAAATAAATACATAAATGTACAGGTATTCTACAGGCATTAATATTTTGTTTGTCAGCTGGAAAAAATGAAATATCTGACCTGATGTGTGTGGTGTGTGTGTGTGTGTGTGTGTGTGTGTGTCAGTTGACAGGTTGTGTCCCTGCAATGAGCACATGGATTTGTGTGACATCAACTGCTGTTGTGACAAAGAGTGTAGTAAGGAGGTGGCTCTGTTCACCAGCTGCTCAGTTGCTGCTGTCAGGTATGTGTTTGTGCATTAGGAGAGGTCCAGCTAAAGAGCTTCTTCTTCTGATGGACCATAATATCACCCCCCCAAAATAGATTTTTCCACGCTTGGCTGTGTGTGGTTTCATAGAGAGTTTGTCTGCATACAGACAGATTTTGTTTTAACTTGTTAAAGAGCTAATGTGTGCTATTGCTGTGTAAAGCAAACCAGTGGTGGGTGCAAGCAAATGAAAGGTTTGCGTTTCTTCCGGTTAAGCTTGTTGAACAAGTGGTTTAATGAAGGACTCTTATTGGCTTTGATTGCGGTTACAATAGTGTGCGCTGCTGGTGTCAAGACTAGAAAACTATTTTCTTTCACTCCACCAGAGTTCACTGTCTGTCTGTCGTTCTCTGCTCCCTGTGTCTGTGAGTCAGAGAGGGGAGACTGCAGCTCCGCCTCAAATCACACCTGTGATGACATTGTCCTCGCCACCATTGTGTGCCTGTAATTTGGAATACAATTTTAGAATGCAGTTTATACATACACATGCTCCCAAATATTTTACAGTCCACACACATCAAGTTTTAGTCACAGATGTGAGTGAAATGCTTCTTCTGCAGAGTCCTGCACCATCATTACAATGAATGCACTACACTGTCCTCCTGAGAACTGAGGGGAAAAAGGGTCTTTCAGTTTAACTGTTTTTGTGACTGCTGCACACAAGGTCTCAGGGGGATTGCAGTAGTTCAACAACCTTCAACCGTAGTATCAATAGGACAGACAATTAAATGGTTCTTGTATTTGTACCTAACATATGCATGTCCATGTTAATCAGCTTATTCTTTTTCTTTTATCCCTTTGTAGTGGCAGCAAGCAGATGTGCAGCCGTGATGTAGCATTGTACTCTCTAAGAAGAGCAGTAGATGGTTACTCAGAGCTGCAGGCGTCTGTCCAGAAGGAGACCAACTTTGACATCTTCTGCATCGAGTCACAAAACCGTAAGTCAGCAGATGGGCTTATATGGATCAGACTAAAGGTTTGAGGAATGTATTTGATATCAATAAATCTTACACAAATATTTAACAATAGTGGACCATTAGTACATTTCTGTTAGTTGTACTTTAAAAGATGAGGTTGAGGTGAGTTTTCAAGTGCTCCTAATTTATATTCATTCAAGAAACTTACCTGCCATTTGCACCCAAGTTTGTTGGGTCAAGTTAAAAAATTTACAAATATACAAAATGATCAAATATTAATAATAAACTGTATGGTATAAATAATACTGCACAGTTATATTAGCACCTGATTTTAGCGGTGTATTATTTCGAATATTGTGCATAATAGCTTCCTTAATGATTGGTGTGGACTGTAAAGCTCGTCTCAGCTGCTGACTGTTTGCTGTTTGCAGGAGTTGATGGGTTGTCTTATCCCTTCGCTTCTCTACCAACCGACAGCGACTTTGCGTCGCTCTTTAAACAATTCAGCAGCTTAATTTTCGGTTCAGAGGAAGTTAACCCTGCAGACCTCCAGACCCCAGGTGGGTACCAGGTGAGTCTCTGTTTGGAAGCAGTAACTGTTCACAGCTATTGCAGTATTATCAGCAGGGTTCCAGCCAGCGGTTGCTCTGAAGAGCTGCAGTTGGCAACAGACATGCATGGCCTTATTGCTACGCCATGTATTTGTAGCAGTTTCCCCCTTTTACAATTGCGCAATTTTGGAGCAGAGAGTATTAAAAAGAATCATACAAACCTGTTCTAGTAAAGTTTTCAGTTAGAAATTTACTACAAATAGCACCATTCATTTATGTTTCAAAACCAGAATGCCATTTTTGGCACCGTTTGCAGGTCAGAGTAGCTCTTCTCTGAGTCCTCACTTAATATTTGGAGCCGAGACCCACGTAGGTGGACTTAACGTGGCGTGTCAGAGAGGATGTAACATGATGCGTTTTCACAATACCAGAGTTTTAAACTAGATACTGATACCCTGGAAAATACTTAATACTTGATACAATTTTCTACACCATGGGGAGAAAAATAACAAAAAATTAAGAGTCAACTTTAATAAAGATTAGAACAGTACAAACAATAAGATCAGTGACCACACCGTCTCTTGCAGAACAGATGGGATAGTCTTTAGATCTTTGTTATAGGTCAGTTGAAGATGCCTATGAATCCGTCCCCTTCCACCCGGGCTCAGCAGATCATAATTGTGTGCATCTACTGCTGATGTGCAAACCTGTTTTAAGGAAGGAAAACATCCAAATCACATATTAAAGTCTGGAATGAGGAAGCAGTGCTCTGCCTGCAGGAATGTTTCAAATGTGCTGATTCAAACAGTCCTGTGGAGATGATCTGGATGATTTTGTGGACAGAATTTGCTGATATGTTTCCTTTTGTAAGAGGGTTAAAATCTACAGACATAATAAGCCACGGATTACTAAAGCAGTTCAGTCCACAATTCAAAGAGATATTCTATTCAGGAGAGAGCGGCATCGCAAATCCAAATCAGCTTGAGAGAATAAAATGACTGCGAATAACCTGGGCTCGGCTCGGTCTTGGAATAAAAAAATAAATAAAACAAATGTAGGAGTCCAGAATCCAAAGACCGGCACTCAAGGCATTTTAGAGGTTTTTAATTTATTCACACATTCAGGGACAGTCAGCATTCTAATATTTACAAAAGTGAAGTTCTGAAGGAATTTTTTCACATTAATGTAAAAAGAGTCATGAACCAGATGATATATGTGGACGGCTGCACACTGTGAAGGAGCTGAGTCCAGTGTTACTGCATTTTTACTCAGTCCTTACAGTTACATGTTTCCAGTGTCTGCTGTAATTGTTCCTAAATACAGTTTCCCCAAACTCAGTGATTTTAGAGCCGAGGCTTTAACCTTAATTTGAATGAAAATCTGGGAAAAACTTGTGAATGAAAAACTTATTTTTGAATCGAGATTTAATTTTGACACAAACTGTGAAGCAGTGTGCAAAAAGAGTCACCAACGCTTGTTTTGTTTGTGGAAACTGTCCTCTTTCACATTGATATTTCATGGTGCAGTAACCTGCCTTTGAAGGACAGGTCAGGGACGCTGGTTGGTAAATCGCAGCTTAACCAGAGTCTCTGAATACCAGACGATTAACAGGATGAGCAGCTCCATCTTAAATGATGACTCCCACTCCTTATGTGGGATTTTCAGCTTTTTCCCTCCAGACAGAGGTTTGCGGTCCCTAAAAGCGTTACAGAAACAGCTGTTCTTATTTATCTGAATAAGCTATAGAACATATCTGTTCCATTTATTCATTTTTCATTTGAATCTATTTATTTATCTAGGGTTTTTAGCTTTTTTGACCTTTTTTGTAGTATTCTTAGCCTGAGGGTTTGATGTTGTGGTTTCAGCGAAGCCTGCAGTCCACTCTCTCCCTCTCTCTCTGTCCAAGTCTACCTGGGGTATCAAGAAAGGAACCTGAACCTGAACTATTTTTAAGCTACCTGACTGACATAATGCAAAAAATATGGTAACATAACTCGTAAGGTTGACACATATATTTTAAGATTTTCCTAGGTAAACCCCCCCAAAAAACAACAGTATTTCGAGGTTGCCTGAGGTAGTCTGATAGATGTTAAATTAACACTGTTATTGTTACAGATAAGCAGGACTGATATTTGCTGCCTAGCTCCAACATTATTGTTGTTTTATTATTAGCCATAGCTGCTAGCCGCTACCTTAATGATAACTTAGCAGACTAATTTGGCCCTTGAGTAATTGCTAATAGTTAAACCGTTGACATTAACACGTGCGTCAGCCAGGTTAACGTTGATAACTGTTTAATGTGTCAGTGCTGTAGAAATGGGAGCTTTACTGACCTCGAGAAATTAGAATCATAAGAATATAGAAGAATAAGAATTGCTCAGCATGAGTGGGAACGCCACTTTGGAATATCTCCAGGTAACAACCTCATGAAGCGGGCAAAAGAAGCAGGAGATTGACAAATTTTAAATGTAAAACATGTTTATTAATGTAGGAGTGCTTTGAAAGCTCAGTAAGAGCACTCAAAGGACTACATCATAGCCAGTTTGTTTACCATTTATTTTTACCATTATCTTCAACATGATTCCATACATGACATTTCATTCGTTTGATGTCTTTAGTTTGTTGTACAAACAGTAAAAATCACACTGAAAAAACAAACTCAGGTTTGTCGGTGGGTCTGAACTTTTCATTCTCTACTGCTGCTTTGTGCTTTCAGTACGGGGATGTGATTGTGACAGAAGGAGCAGGTGGACAGAGGGGGAGGTTCTGGTTGCCGGCTGCTGGTGTCACTGCTGATTGTGTGGACAAGAGTCCTGCAGGTAATGACTATGTACTTGTAAATGACAGAAATTAAACTGTAATATTCATAATTATGGCTTCATTAGTGTATAATCACTTTAACTCATAGCTGTGTTTCTATTAGCTTGGAATGAGCCTTTGATGTCTACATAGGGAGGGCGTCCTCTTCAGTGGATCCTGCTTTTTAGCAGGTCCACATTTGTATAGTAGCTGAGATTAGAGAAATAACCAGCTGCTTCTAGAAAGTGACGAACACTGTAGAGTCGCCTGCATGCACAGCTCTTACTATGACCTGGCTCATAAGAGTATTTATAAGAGCAGGTGCACAGGTTACTCATGAATGTGTCACCTGATTGCCTGTTAGAAACAAAGTGCAGCACAAAAGTGAAACAGTAAAGGCTGATAAATCATAAAACCTCTAAGCTGGTCAGCAGCTATACAGAGGAGTGCACTTTATTATGCTGCTTTCAGCTCCTCTCTTGTCACAGCAGGTAGTTCTGATTTTGTTTGATTCTGTTTTGAATGTGCAGAGTTTTACACTGGATCAAACCGGCAACCTTTCGCTTGCTGAGCCGATGTATTAACCACTATGATATGGAACCACCCTCTTTATGATTCCAGTCTTCCTTTTCTTGTGCTCATAGTTTGCATATATTTCTGCCATTGTCTCATTGAACTGTAGTTTCTTTGTTCACATGATGAGTTTTATGAAAAGGCTGGGGGCATTTTTCAGCAGTATGAATCTTATTGTTTTAGCTTTCCTGGTTTCATTTACAGCATTCCTAAAGGATCAGAGCAGTCGGTGCTCCCGACGCATGGTCCTGGAGCAGGACTGCAGCTCTCTGCCAGCCCTTAGCATGGACACCTACGCCGACATGCAGCTGTTTGCTGTGAGTCTCACATTTACTGAGCCACACACAGCTTGGCTCTTAAAAATCCACTTTCAAACATGTTTTATGTGCTTTACCCCCAGGGTTATAATATCACTGGATTTGAACTGCAGCACATTTACAGCACGTTCGCCTTTTTTCTGTGTTCCTCACCTTCATGCAGGTCAAATACAGATTATGTTTCAACTTTTAAAAATAAATCTTTTCTGCTTGACAGGACACGAGTTCAGATGCAGCAGTAAGTATCCTGACCTTTCTCTATTTGTTTAACTCTGAAACAATTAGGAAGTTTATTAGTAAGTAATTGATAAATTGATTAAAAAACTATGTTCATTAAAAACAGAATAGATGTTTTGGACACTTGGCCTTACAAAAATAACAAATTGAGCAAATTACCTTTTTGAATTTGTAATGAGCACTTAGTTTTAAACACTTTTCTAATATTTTAAGCACTAAAGATTAGTGGATTGATTGAGGAAATAATCAGGATAAAACAGTGGCTATCGTGATTTCCTGATTGTTTTTAATTAAATATTTGTGCCCCCAACTGTAACTTGGTACAGTACTCATGACTTAACAGTACAGTTCTCCAAAACTAACTTGATTTACCAAGCAAAGTAGTTTATCTGTAGAAGCTTCGGGCACACGTCCTGTTTGCAGATTCTTTTCCCCCTGCATTCATTAACACTGTCCGAACACGGAGTGGAGTAGCTTTCCAAGGTTTTATTTTCAAGTTCAATGGAAATTCTGCAACAGGCCACAATCAGTCCCAAAAGTCACAAACTTACAAAGATTTCTGTTTGCTGCTTTTATAAAACAGCGTGATGATTACAGAGAGTTATACACATAATAAAACAGTGAATATACTGTTTACAGTGGTTTATAAATATAATTTGAATGTCTACAATATGCCTTCATAAATAGAGAGCCATATTTTTACTCTGTGATGTGAAGATTTATATTTCTTTACACTACTTGGTACTACAGTTACCCCATATTTCCAGTCGGAATCAGTTAAAGCTACAGTCATGGTATAACACCCTGTGTCACCGCTAAAGCTTTACATAACAATAAAACAACAATTAAAATGTATCTAGTCCTTACCCAGCCTTAAAATTAGGTAAATACAACCTGAGATGAACAGGAACACATATTACAAAGCATCATCATGTATTTAACACAAATTAAGCCAAAATGCTGAAGGAGCTGTGTTAAAAACTAAGTACACCCCATGAGTCAGTAGCTTTTAGAACCACCTTTAGCTAAATAAGAATTTTGACCCACTCTTCTTTACAGCATTGGTTCAGTTCGTTGAGGTCAGCGGGCATTCATGTATGTGCAGCTGACTTAAGGTCATGCCACAGCATTTCAATCAGGTTGAAGTCTGGACTGGGCCATTGCAACGCATTGAGTCTTGTCTTTTTTCAGCCATTCTGTTTTAGATTTGCTTGGGGTCATTGTTGTGTTTCGTGACATCATTTTGGCTGAGCTTAAGCTGCTCTCACATCTGACTCTGGAAGGCTCTGGTATGCACACGAGTTCATGGCTGATTGAGTGACTGCAACGTACCCAGGTCCTGTGGCTGCAAAACAAACCCAAACCATCAGCTCTCCACAACTCTGTGCTTGGCAGTTGGTTTGAGGTGATTGTGCTGATATGCTGTGTTTGGTTGGCACAGTGCATTATGACCAAACATCTTCACTTCTGTCCAGATGACATTGTTGCAGAAGTCTTGTGGCTTGTTTAGATGCAATTTTGCAAACCTAAGCTACGTTTTCTTTTTCTTTTTGTTTTGTTTTGTTTGTTTGTTTGTTTTTCAGAAAGGAGGCTTTCTCTTGTCACATTTCCAAACAAGACATGCTTGTTCACTCTTCTTCTAATTGGACCACTCTGAACTTTAACGTGCTAACTGAGGCCTGTAGAGTCTGAGATGTACAGTGCCATAAAAGGTATTTGCCCCTGCCTGATTTCTTTTTTTTTCTTTTTTTTGCGCATATTTTTTCACACTTACATCATTTAGATCGTCAAACATATTTTAAAATTAGACTAAAATAACCAAGGGAAGAATTAAGGGAAAGAAGCTATCCAAACCTGCCTGTGTCTATGTCAAGAAGTGATCACTAACACTTCTTAAATCATCAACCACATTTTTTGGAAAGCAGAATTTTATTTTCGCAGCCACACTCAGGCTTTACTACTGCCAAACCTGTTGAATCAAGAAGTCACTTAAACAGAACCTCTGACAAAGTGAAATAGACTAAAAACTTCCAACAAGATTGGAAAGGATTACAGGGCCATTTCTAAGGCTTTGGGACTCTAACGAATCACAGTGAGTGCCATTATCCACAAATGGAGGAAACTTGGAGCGTAGCAAACTTTTCCAGGAGTGGTCAGCCTACCAACATTACTCCAAGAGCACATTAACGACTCATCTGTGAGATCAAAAAAACCCCCAGAACATCTAAAGGACCGCAGGCCTCGCTTGGCTCTAAGGTCAGAGTTCATACCAACAGTAAAACATGGTGATGGCAGTGTGATGGAGCTACTTTGCTGCTTCAGGACCTGAATGACTTCCCATAATTGATGGAACCACAAATTCTGCTCTTGACCAGAAAGTTTCAAATGCGCTTGAGTTATGCAGCAGAACAGTGATCCAAAGTCTCTCTCAATAGCTCAAAAAAAGGCAGCTTTGGAGTGGTCTAGTCAAAGTCCAGACTTAAATCAGATTGAGATGCTTTGGCATGACCTTACACAGGCTGTTCATGCTTGAAAACCCTCCAATGTGGCCACATTTTTCCAATTCTGCAAAGAGGAGTGGGCCAAAATTAATCCCCAGCTATGTGAAAGACTCATTGCCAGTTATTGCAAATGCTTGACTGCGTTTCTTGCTGCCAAGGGTGGCACAACTAATTAGGTAGCTTTTAGATAGCTTTGTCCTTTAATAAATAAAATCTTCATTTAAAAGCTACATTTGTATTTGCTCAAGTTATCTTTGTCTAATATTAAGATTTTAATCTGAAATGTGTGACATATGCAAAAAAAAAAAGAAGAAGAAGGGGACAAATATTTTTTTAGCAGCACTTTTTGCAGTTTTTCTGAGCTCTGCAGGGTCTGACCGTAGGGTGAATTTGGTGGGACATCCAGCCCTAGGAAGACTGTCTTGAATGTTTTATTCTGGTGAATAATATTTCACTGTAGAACGATGGATTTTTGATTGTTTCACAATGGCCTTAAACCCATTCCCAAATTGATGGGCAGCAACAGTTGCTTCTTGAAGATCACTGCTAATGTTTTTCCTCCTTGACATTGTGTTAACACAGCTAAATGCTCCAGATGATCAAAATGCCAGAATTTCTTCTTTTATATAGGTGGTCACATTTGCTGATGATCACTTAATCAAGTCCATTTGATCAGCAACACTTACTGATGCTACTTACCCTCTTAATTCCTATGGAAGCAGGAAATGGAGTTAATTTTTCACACACTGCTTTTGCATGTTGGCTTATTTTTTTTTTTTTTAAATAATAATGACCTGGGTTCAACCGTGGCCCGGCCCTTTCTGTGTGGAGTTTGCATGTTCTCCCCATGAATGGGTTTTCTCTGGGTACTCCGGTTTCCTCCCCCAGTCCAAAGACATGCAGTTAGTGGGGTCACGTTAATTTCTGATTCAAAATTGTCCGTAGGTGTGAACGTGAGTGGTTGTCTGTCTGTGTCTCTCTTTTCTCCCTAAAAAGGTTAAGCAGAAGATAATAGATGGATGTACATGGTGTAATATGTAATGTTTTAAATTCATCTGAGGTTGTATTTGCCTAATTTTAAGACCTCCTAAGGACCAGATTATTTATGTCCTGATAAAATCCAAAGCTCCCAATGTCCTGCCAGCTCAGTACTAATGTTTTGAAACCTGGCTGAAATCAAGATTTGTGTTACAAGTTATGCATAAAATTACCAAAGAGGTAAAAAACTGTTAAAAATCTTTCTGTGCCAAACAGCCACAGCCTGATCAGGAAATTTAGCAAGACAGGCAACAGGCGACTTCTCCTTTCATGTTGTTACATAGTGCAGTAAGTTGAACAGACACAACCTTGTGGTTAAGTGCTGCAATGTAAAGTCAGGAACAGTGGCACAACTTTATGTTCAGTTCCCAAGAAGAAATTAGTAATCAATTAATTTTACATTAGCATTCATGACACAGTCGTGTTTTACATTACTATTTACTGAGTAGTCTTTGCAGCATTGCGTGCTGTCTCAAAATGTTACCTCATCATGAGGCAGCCATTGAGTGCCATATATTTTAGTACAATCCATCCAATTAGAAACACAAATAAACTGTGTGAACAGATTTAAATGAAGCAGGAAAATGAAAAATGCTTGACTGAAGTGGGCTCCTGGTGTTGCTGGAGGTTGTTCCTGTAGAGGTGTCTTCAGTCGTCCTACAGTCTACAGACGGGACTCAGACTGAGCTTAAGATCAAGGGTGGAGAAAACATCGGTCCTGTTCTCCTCAACCCCGCCCTCTGTGGTAATGTGGTGCTGAAGGTGAGTCAAGTCCAACGCATGAATCTAAGACCATTTTGGATTAAAACTTCTCAGTTGCAAAAGTTTGTAATATATACCATAACAATACTTAAAGTGTTTTGGCAGATAAACGTAGTGCTGTATTTCTTTGAGGGTGTAAAAGCGCCTTAAATAGAATATGTACATTAGAGGGAACTCATAGTACACTTTAAGAAGTAACCCTGCCTGATCTTTTTGAAGCTCACATTGCTCAACTTGTAAAATAAATAATAATAAAAAAAAAACCACATACACAGTGGAATAAAGATGGAGACTGCCATAATTAGAGGTGGTGTGTTACTGGATATTTTTAACTTTATGGGCATGTTTTTAATTTTTGTTTTTTGCTCTGTTTACATACAATAGTAGCTCTGGAGCTAGATGCACCAGTTGTACAAGTGTATTTCTAATATAGAGGTGGGGTTTTACACTCAAAAACTAGATCTTATGGAGAGTTAGTTGCTGAATCTAAACCCACAAACCTGCATTTACCTCTTACTAGGGCTGGGCAATTTACTTCCAATTGTCACTTGGGGCAAAGTCACCAAACATTGCCCCAAGCACAATTTCTATGCATATACTGTTTTGTGCCCCAGTGAACAGTAAAAATAAAGTTAAGGTTCTCTCCCCATTCATTTAGATAGTGGCTCCAAATTTACTGTCTTCTCTGTATGGCTGACAAGTTGCAAGACTTTGGGTAATAATAGGTTTTTATTTGTGAACCACTCCCCCCCACGCCCTATTGAAAATAGGAGTACGTAAGTAACAATATATTAAGAGAAAGTGTGTAATTAGAAACGTCTGTCTCTTCAGGTTGTCTATGTGATAAAGTACAACCCATCTGGTGAGATAGTGAATGCAACGGTGTCTCTGGTGCTTGGATTTGTAAGTGAAGCCATGCTGCCATTGGAACAGGAGTTTCAGGTCATGTATGTCCAGGTAGTATTTTCAAACAAAAATTCAGCTCATTTCCATCCATACATTTTTATCTTCAAATGCTGTTTGAGTGATTCACAATTGTTTTGGCTCTTTGCAAGAGCTAAAACATTCTTATTTAGGTAGCAGGTTGGCGAGGCGAGTGCCAGAGTTGTGTGTGTGTGTGTGAAATGAACATATTAAAGATATCTGCTTTCATTGACAACATGCAGAGCTAGGAGAAGAAAAGTGGAGTGTTGAGTGATTATTTGTACATATAGTATACTGATCAAGCATAGCATTCTGACTACTGACTGGTGAAGTGAATAACACTGATTATCTCTTTATCATGCAACCTGTTAGTGAGTGGGATATATTAGAGAGCAAGGGAACATTTTGTCCTCAAAGTTGATGTGTTAGAAGCAGGAAAAATGAGCAGCGTAAGGATTTGAGCGAGTATGACGAGGGCCAAACTGTGATGGCTAAATAACTGGGTCAGAGAACTGCAGCTCTTGTAGGGTGTTCCTGTTCTGCAGTGGTCAGGATCTATCAAAAGTGGTCCAAGGAAGGAACAGAGATGATCCAGCGTCAGGGTCATGGGCAGCCAAATCTCACTGGTGTATGTGGAGAGGAAAGGTTGGCCCCTGTGGTCTGATCAAACAGACAAGTTACTGTAGCTCAAATTGCCAAAAAGGTTTGTGCTGGTTGCGATAGAAAGGTGTCAGAATACACAGTGCATTGCAGTTTGTTGTGTACGGGGCTCCATAGCTGCAGACCAGTCAGGGTCCTCATGCTGACTCCTGTCACCTGCCGAAAGCTTCAACAATTTGCATGTGAGCATCAGAACTGGACCAAGGAGCAATGGAAGAAGGTGGCCTGGTCTGGTGAATCATGTTTTCTTTTACATCACATGGATGACTGTGTGCATGGCTGTCATTTGCCTGGGGAACACCTGGCACCAAGATGCACTATGGATGGAATGCAAGCCGGTGGAGGCAGCGTGGTACTTCAGGCAATGTTGGGAAACCTTGGGTCCTTCCATCCTTGTGGATGTTACTTTAACACATCCACCTGTCTAAGCGTTGTTGCAGACCATGTACATCCTTTCATGGAAACGGTATTCCCTGTTGGCTGTGGGCTCTTTCAGCAGGATAAAGCATCCTGCCACAAAGCAAAAATGGTTCAGGAATGGTTTGAGGAGGATAACGAAGTTTGAGGCTTGGCCTCCAAATTTCCTAGATCTCTATCCAACTGAGTAACTGCGGGATGTAAAACATGTCCGATCCATGGAAGCCCCACCCCGCAGCTTACAGGACTTTTAAGGATCTGTTGCAAACATCTTGTAGCCAAATACCACAGCACACCTTCAGGAGTCTAGTGGAGTCAGGGCTGTTTTGGCAGCAAAACGGGGACCAGCACAATATTAGGCAGGTGGTCATAAAGTTATACTTGATTGGTGTAGATACCACCCTCATTATCTGAAATTTTGTCCATTTTAATATAAGCATCCACCAGTGTATGTGACAGAAAATAAGGAAAGCAGAATAGGTTCTCTTGAACAGCTTTAATGCAGTTACATGACTTTGGAACCAAACAGGTGTGACTTCAAAACTGCGCGATTTCAAGTTTACTGGTCGATTTTCTTGGACTGCATTTCAGGCCAGTTCAGTGTGTTTTGTTTTCTGTGTGTTGTGAGTGTGTGACTGAACAGGTTATGTTTCAGTTTTAAATTTGCTGGAAGCTCCATATTTTCACTGGTTCTTTTACTTACAGCATGTTTTAACTGTAATATAAATTATCTGCTGGGGAATTACATTTTATATCTGCAACCTGTTACGCCATACCTTACTAAAACCTCTAAATGAAGCACAGTGAAGGGCAGGACATTGTCACAGGAATGTGTGTGTATTTAGTATTTAGTAATCTGGTGTACTGATGTACAAATGTTACTATACTTGTAAATGCTAAATGCTACTAGCCTGTACTTATTCAGTCAATAAAATTAATTTCACTTTGATCTGCTGACAAACTGAAGCAATTTCCATGTCTACGTCATTAGGCTGTGGCACAGTAACATTTAGTGTTTAAATGTATCAAGTTTAAAGTTTTAGAGCGCTGAATGTGCAGCCATCACCTTAGAAATAAAGAGCAGCACATGATAAAATAACCAACTTGAATTTAAATGGTTACTGTACCACTCCGCACTAAATTACCATGTTAATGATTTTCTGCAGCATTAATCTCTTGTCTTATCAGTTATTTTCTGTTATATATTCTAGGCTCTTTTTAAATTTTAATTATGTTTTTACCATCATCAGCATCATCTGATACCGTCTCCCTTGTATTGATTGAGTCAGTACAATCACTACAAGACTGAGCCAGTGAGGTCGAGCTGGAAGGGATGTGTAGCAGGTTAGAGTGATTAAGGATACAGATGGAAATGAGCTAACAAGTGAAGAGAGTGTGTTGAGAAGATGGAAGGAGGAGTTTGAGGATCTGATGAATGTAGAAGATGAGAGAGTGAGGAGGGCAGATGGAGGACAGTTAGTGAATCAGGAAGTGCAGAGGAGGAAGTGGGGGCAGCTATGAAGAGTGGAAAGGTGGTTGGTTCAGATGGCATATCTGTGGAGGTATGGAGATGTCTAGTTAAGCAGATAGTGGGCTTTTTTACCAGAGTAAATTTTGGAGAGTGAGATGATGCTTGAGGAATGGAGAAGATATGTACTGGTACAAATTTTCAAGAACAAGCCTAGTGGGCACAGCTGTAGTGACTACAGAGGGATAAAGTTAATGAGCCATACCATCAAGAGAGAGTTGTTGAAGCTAGGTTAAGAAAAGAGGTGATGATCAGTGAGCAGTGATATGGCTTCATGTTGAGAAAGAGCTCTACAGATGCGATGGTTGCTTTGAGAGTGTTGATGGAGAAGGTAGAGAAGAAGGAGTGCATAGTGTCTTTGTGGATCTACAGAAAGCATGTAATAGGGTGTCAGGAGAGGAAGTGTGATACTGCATGAGGAAATTAGGAGTAGCAGAGAAGTATGTGAGGCTGGTGCAAGATATGTATGAGGACAACAAGACAGTGGTGAGGTGTGCGGTAGGAGTGACAGATGGGTTCAAGGTGGGGTAGGATTACATCAGCGATCACTTCTGAGCCCCTTCTTGTTTGCAGTGGTGATGGACAGGCTGGCAACTGAGGTCAGGCTGGAATCTCCATGGCACGATGTTTGCAGATGACATTGTGATCTGTTGTAGCACTAACTGCAAAGAGATTAGCTGTGATCTGTAGTGACAGTAAGAAGGCAGGTGAAAGAAAGCCTGGAGAAGTGGAGCTGTGCACTGGAGGGAAGAGGAATCAAAGTCAGTAGAAGCAAGACATAATACATGTGTGTGAATGAGAGGGAGACAAGTGGAAAGGTGAACATGCAAGGGGTAGAGATAGCAGATAGAAGGTGGATTTAAATACCTGAGGTCAACCATCCAAAGCAGTGGACAGTGCAGAAGAGAGATGAAGAAGAGAGTGCAGACAAACTGTGATTTGTGACAGAAGGACAGCAGTAAGAGTGAAGGGGAAGGTTTACAGATGGTAGTGAGATCTGATATGATGTATGGTTTAGAGACAGTGGCACAAAAAAAAGACAGGAGGCTGAGCTGGAGGTGGCAGAGCTGAAGATGTTAAGGTTTTTATTGGGAGTGACCAGGATGGACAAGATTAATTCAATTCAATTCAATTCAATTTTATTTATATAGCGCCAAATCACAACAAACAGTCGCCTCAAGGCGCTTTGTATTGTGGGTAAAGACCCTACAATAACACAGAGAAAACCCAACAGTCAAAACGACCCCCTATGAGCAAGCACTTGGCGACGGTGGGAAGGAAAAACTCCCTTTTAACAGGAAGAAACCTCCAGCAGAACCAGGCTCAGGGAGGGGCAGTCATCTGCTGCGACCGGTTGGGGCTGAGTGGAGAGAGACAGGACAAAAGACATGCTGTGGAAGAGAGCCAGAGATTAATAATAATGATTAAGTACAGAGTGAAGTATAAACAAGTAAATAAAGGTGAATGAGAAGAAACAGTGCATTATGGGACCCCCCTCAGCAGCCTAGGCCTATAGCAGCATAACTAAGGGGTGGTTCAGGGTTGTCTGATCCAGCCCTAACTATAAGCTTGATCATAAAGGAAAGTTTTAAGCCTAATTTTGAAAATAGAGAGGGTGTCTGTCTCCCGAATCCAAGCTGGGAGCTGGTTCCACAGATGAGGGGCCTGAAAGCTGAAGGCTCTGCCTCCCATTCTACTTTTAAGTATCCTAGGAACCACAAGTAAGCCAGCAGTCTGAGAACGAAGTGCTCTATTGGGGTGATACGGTACTATGAGGTCTTTGAGATAAGATGGGGCCTGAGTATTCAAGACCTTGTATGTTAGGAGAAGGATTTTAAATTCTATTCTGGATTTAACAGGGAGCCAATGAAGAGAAGCCAATATGGGAGAAATATGCTCTCTCTTTCTAGTCCCTGTCAGTACTCTAGCTGCAGCATTTTGGATCAGCTGAAGGCTTTTCAGGGAGTTTTTAGGACAGCCTGATAATAATGAATTACAGTAGTCCAGCCTAGAAGTAATAAATGCATGGATTAACTTTTCAGCGTCAATCTGAGAAAGGATGTTTCTAATTTTATAAATATTGCGCAGATGTAAAAAAGCCGTCCTACATATTTGTTTAATATGTGCATTGAAGGACATATCCTGGTCAAAAATGACTCCAAGATTTCTCACAGTGTTACTGGAGGCCAAAGTAATGCCATCCAGAGTAAGTATCTGGTTTGACACTGTGCTTCTAAGATTTGTGGGGCCGAGTACAAGAACTTCAGTTTTATCTGAATTTAGTAGCAGGAAATTAGAGGTCATCCAGGCCTTTATGTCTTTAAGACATTCCTGCAGTTTAACTAACTGATGTGTGTCATCTGGCTTCATGGATAGATAAAGCTGAGTATCATCTGCATAACAATGGAAATTGATGCAATGCTTTCTAATAATACTGCCTAAAGGAAGCATGTACAATGTAAATAAAATTGGACCTAGCACAGAACCCTGTGGGACTCCATAATTAACCTTAGTGTGTGAAGACGACTCCCCATTTACATGAACAAATTGGAGTCTATTTGATAAATATGATTCAAACCACTGCAGTGCAGTACCTTTAATACCTATGGCATGCTCTAATCTCTGTAATAAAATGTTATGATCAACAGTATCAAAAGCTGCACTGAGGTCCAACAGGACAAGCACAGAGATGAGTCCACTGTCAGAGGCTGTAAGAAGATCATTTGTAACCTTCACTAATGCTGTTTCTGTACTGTGATGAATTCTGAAACCTGACTGAAACTCTTCAAATAAACCGTTCCTCTGCAGATGATCAGTTAGCTGTTTTCACAACTACTCTTTCAAGAATTTTGGAGAGAAAAGGAAGGTTGGAGATTGGCCTATAATTAGCTAAGACAGCTGGGTCAAGTGATGGCTTTTTAAGTAGCGGTTTAATTACTGCCACCTTGAAGGCCTGTGGTACATAGCCACCTAATAAAGAACAGATTGATCATATTTAAGATTGAGGCATCAATAATTGGAAAGACTTCTTTGAACAGTCTAGTAGGAATGGGATCTAATAAACAAGTAGGAATGGGATCTAATAAACAGAGTTGAGTATATCAGAAGGACAGCTCAGGATGAGCAGCTTTCAGACAAAGTTGGAGATGGAAAACTGAGATGGTTAGGACATGTGCAGAGGAGGGACAGTGGATATACTTGACAAAGGATGTTGAAGATCAAGCTGCCAGGCAGGAGGACAAGAGGAAGACCACAGAGAAGATTCATGGATGTAGTGAAGGAGGTTATGTGGAGGGTTGGTGTGACAGGAGAGGATGGGGATAGGGTGAGATGGAGGCAGATGATCCACTGTGGGAACTCATAAAGGGAGCAGCGAGGGAAAGAGAGAGGCATCATCCTCTGATGAGAGTAGTTTGCTCTCATAGGGATCATTTTGGGTGGAAATGATTGGAAGTCATGACCCATGAAACACTCCTGTTTATGTGAACATGCATAGAACCTCGAGCAGAAAGCCCTCCTTAACAGAAAAAGTTGATAACGACCTTTGTGATACCCGTTATCTCCACCCTGGGTTTTAGGTGTTGTCAAGCCAGGTAAGGCAAAGAAAGCCTCGCTATGCTGAACTTCATTCGTAGTGGACAGACCGGGGTGCTCTCTGTTACTCGTAATATTTTACCCTGCCTCAGATGTTGTACTATTAAAATGTTGTGTAAGCCTGGACTAAGACTCATCGATTACAGGGGTTGCTCAGGTTCCCCAGGTTTTAATTTTGCTTTATTTCTTACTTCTGAGAAAACCTGCAAAAAGTGTTAATATATTTAGGAAAACATATTCCTCCCTGATCCTTCTCTAAATCTGAGTAACGCTCTGTGTTTTGTGTCTGTTGAACAGGCAGATGGTGGGGAAGTGGGTCTCCACTATAGCGGGAATCCAGGTTATGTGGTTGGACTGCCGCTTGTGTCGGGAACAAGAACAGCCGAATATCTTTTACCTGCATAAATGATGGATTTCCCTCGCCCTTTGCGTTCAGATTAAGTAAAAATCAAAACATTAAAAAGTTAAAAATTTAGATGCTATTTTTTTTTGACACAATTGAAAATCATAACAGAAAGAAATTCTAATTATGATCAATTAACATTAACAGTTAATTTTAATGTCCTGTTGGAACTTCCTGTTAAAAGAGAGTTCTACCTTCCCACTTTCTCTCAAATATTGTAGGCTCTTTACCTTAGGTAATTACAGTGGTTGATGAAAATGTGACGTTTGGATGTGCTCTAAGAACTAGGATTTGTCCCTAACAATCTTCTCCACTGGGATTGTTAGAAGCATTGACCTCAGAGACACTCTGTCTCTGCTCCATACCACTGAGGACCAGAATTGTCTGCAGGGTCCACATCAGCGCTCACCTGTCCTCTTTGGTCTAGATTCTGTGTCTGGCTGCACATTAAGGCACGTCATCCTCACATTATATTAATCCCATTCCATTTTACAAACAGTGTCTCCTTTTGCTTTGAAGTTTGTCATGGTAACTTGTCTTGATCCTGCAGGCTGGAAGATGCTGCCAATTGCTCCCTTGTTTCCCAGCAGCTTCTAGATATTTTGAGAGGACTAAACTATCCCCACTACGTGGCTTCCTTTGGAAACTCCCCACTGGACAATTTCTTGGACTGGGTGGAAATCAAGAGCAACTTCAACCCCACAGTGAGTGCAGTCTGAAAGTAGACCTTCATTTGCTGCATTTAATTTACAGGAGAGGAGGCAAGAAACTCCCATAATTTAAACACGTGTCAAGGGGCACAGTATCTGCTGATTAAAAATCTGAAAATGATAATTGTGTGTCAGATATTTGACCACAAATTATCATTGCCACTATATTGAATGAGGAGTTGGGAAGTAATCTTAGATGCCTTCATGTGGATATAAATGGAGGTCTAAGGTCTTGAAGTTGAATCCGCTGTCGTGCATCATGTTTATTTGCAGGAAGCTCAGAGTTGCAGTATTCCATTGTCACTACACTTAGAAATTGAATGGACCAAATACGGATCCTTGGTGAACCCACAAGCTCAGATTGTGAGCATCAGAGAAGTAGTTCAGAGCAACACCAGCAGTTTGGTAAGACTCACCATTACTGTTAGAGCATTCATGGCAGAAACACTACATTTAAAAAACAATGCGAGCTACTCTGTTGCTGATGAACCATAGAGAATCATTTGTACTGTGTGTGTACACAGGCCCTGCTGTCCGGAGGCAGCGGTATCCTTCCAATCAGAAGCTCAGTGGCCTTCATCCCAGTGTCTGCTGCAAGTCTTCCTGGTTACAGAGCCACACCCACCATCGATGCCAAACTGCCCTTTGACTTCTTCTTTCCTTTTGTTTAATCCTACAGTTTTCACTGACCATAAGATTCACCATAAACATTGGTACAGTGTGTGGCCATCACTAGCACTGTTTGGATCGTCAGTCTGCTGCTGTATATTGTGTGAATAATATGATCTTTTTTTTTTGTAAAAGATGATTTAATAAATGGTTTTATTTATTACACTTATTTCTCAGTTCTTGAAATCAGTTATATAAACCTGTTTTGACACATCATACAGTACTTTGAAATCACATTTAGATGGAAGTTAGTCCAGTTTTATGTAAAAGTTAATGATTCTGCAAAGAATTTTGCTTATTTGCAGGTGCACTCGACTTTATGGAGTGATATTCACTAATATGTATAAATTGGAAATTCATAATGTAAGTGCAGATATATAACTGGTCTCCATCACCACCAGGACAGGAATGATGAAAGCTAATCTCTCTTTAGTGCTACAACAGTAAATCTTCTGTAACAAGTGGCTGGAACACTAACATATAGAGCAGCAGGCTCTGCAGCAGCTGAGCCTGTTGAGTCAGACATCTATGCCGTGCTTCTTGAGGAGGGCTTGCAGTTTCTGGTTCTCTTGTGCCTAAAGATAAAGACAAGAATCAGTTTGTTGCTGGGCTTCACTCAAAGCTTTCATGGCACATACTTGAGCCTTCTGAATAACAATATGAAGACCTTCCAGGTGGATCGTATAACATGAGGTGAGGACACCTTTCTGTATTACTGTTGTGAAGTTTGCAAAAGAAGACAAAGGGTCAAGTAATTAGATCATGGAGTGTGTATCTGATGCTCTTGAGTCACAGGGAACAGCAGTTTCCTCTTCCTCAAGAAAAAAGGATCTAATCCAATCATCACTGATCTTAACCTATTCATTATTCTGTCTGAGTTTAACAATTTTGCCTTCTACGGCCCAAAATCCAAAGGAAGACTGTAAGGAAGTGTCTCTGAGTTGGGTTGTGAACTCTGCCATCATTACTGCACAGCTCTTGTTGAATTATTTCAAATCAAATGTTGGCAGTGATTGAAAGCTCTGGAATCAGATTGTTAGGAAGCATTCAAAATACAGTGGGGAGAATAATTATTTGAATTTGAAAATTTACTCACTTCCAAAGAAATGAACAGTTGCTAACTTTTATGGTAGTTTCATGTTAAAATAAACCAAAAATCCAGAAGAAAAAACATAAAAGTTATCAATTTGCATGTCATTGAATGAAATAAGTATTTGATCCCCAATCCAGGGGAGGAGAAGCCCTTGTTAGCAAACACAGCAGTAAGAGTAGTTGTCACCAGGTTTGCACACATCTGAGGAGGAATTTTGGCCTACTCCTCTTTACAGAAACTTTTTATTTATTTATTTATTTTTAATTTAACCTTTATTTTACCAGGTAAAATGTTTGAGAACCAGTTCTCATTTACAAACATGACCTGGCCAAGAGCCCCCAACAGAATGAGGTCCACTGCACACAGATACACATAAACATAAACACATACCAAAAATAAATCAATAAATCCAAGATTAACATGGAACAAGCATGTAAATCATGACAACTGGATATAAAGCAGGAATGAGGAGAAGAATAGGTGAGTTTGCATAAAGGGGACAGAGGGGACGCTAATGTGTTTGTGATTGTACATATGTACGAATGAATATAGGAGAAAGTGTATGTGGGTATGTACATCAGTGTGATCAGAGCAACAGTCAACTATGGTCTCTTGAATTTTATGGTTGAAAGTAGTCAGAGATGGTAAAGTTGCAAGTTTGAGGAAGCTTTGTAAAGTGCTCCAGTCATTTGCTGCTGCAAAGCAAAAAGAGTTGCAGCCAAAAACAGCAGAGCTTGATGTATTCACTTGAGCTTGTACAATATTTATCATGGGCTACATGAAGAAGAGATGACAGATAAGGTGGTGTCTTGCCCAGGATTGTCTTACAGATGAAGTAAAACCAGTGATGGAGCCACCAGGTATGAAGGGGGGGCCAGCCCACCAGTTTATAGAGGTCACAGTGATGAGTGTGGAAAGGCGCATTAGTGGCAAAGCAGATGGCTGAGTGATGACGAGTTTCCAGTTTTCTGAGAGCAGTGCTTGATGCCATTTTGTAGATGATGTCACCATAGTCCAGAATTGGGAGTATTGTCATCTTGACAAGAGCGTGCGTGGCAGCATGAGTGAAGGAGGCTTTATTGTGGAAGAGGAAACCTAATCTGGATTTGACTTTTGTCTGAAGATTGTTGATGTGTGTGTGGTGAGACAGAGATGAATCCAGACAGATGCCTAGGTATTTGAAAGATTCAACAGGTTTCTTGCCTGCTGCTTGGCAGCTCAAAGCTTCTGCTCCCTCCACAGATTTTCTGTAGGACTGAGGTCTGGAGACTGGTTAGGTCACTCCATGACCTGAACATGGCTCTTCTTTAGTCGCTGCTTCATTACCTTGGCGGTATGTTTTGGGTCATTATTATGCTGGAAGACCAGCATTAAGTATTCTGGCTGAGGGAAGGAGGTTCTCGTCCAGGATTTTAGGGTACATGACCCTGTCCATCGGCCCCTCAGCGAGGTGAAGTTGTCCCGTATCCTTAGCAGAAAACCAGTCCTAAAGCATGTTTCCACCTCCGTGCTTGACTGTGGGGGTGGTGTTCTTTAGGTCATACTCAGCATTTCTCTTCCTCCAAACATGGCGGGTCATGCCGATGCCAAAAGAGCTCAATTTAGGTTTCATGACTTTCTCCCAGACCTTCTCTGAACATTTAGAGACTAAGTGGCAAAGCTAAGAGCAGTCTGTACATGTCTACTTGAGCAGGGGGACTTTGCAGGTGCAGCAAGATTTCAATCCATTACAGCATAGTGTGTTACCATTAAGCTTCTTGGTGACTGCGGTCCCAACTGCCTTCAGATCATTAACCCCTGTAGTTCTGGGTTGATAAGGCAAGATCTTGCATGGAGCAATTGATGGTCATTTTATATTGACGAATAACTGCACCAGCAGTTGTCACCTTCTCACCAAGCTTCTTGCTGATGGTCTGTTGTGATGCTGTGTGGTAGGGAGGTATTGACCCAAATGCAGGAGATGGGACTTAAACTCAAAAGGTCTCAGCTTTACTGCCGTTAACACAGTGAATAAAATTCAGAGCAGGCCAGGATCTTAATGCCGTGGGAAAAATCAGACTAAGCAAACATTATATACACACCAAGGTAACAAGACAAGTGGAAACAGCTGGGAGGAGAAAGTCACAAGAAGCAAAACTAAACAACAACATGAGACAAGAGCTAGCAAAATAAAACAGGAAAAGACTAAACATGACAGAAATGCAGACTTGACACACAAAGAGGCGCACTAAGGAAAAACCACAAAACACTGTAACAGGAAACTAAATACTCAAAAACTGAAACACTACGGAAAAATACAAAACCTGCAATAAACTAAGAATCTAAACCAGAAGCAGAATCAAAAGAATTTAACAAAATCAGGACTTCAAAGCCCAAAAAACCCAGAACACTGGGCAAAAGGCCCAGGACCACGACATGGCCTTGTGCAGGTCTACAATCCTGTCCCTGATTTCCTTTGACGGCTCTTCGGGGTGGCTTTGACTTAGGAGGTAGAGGAGGTCATCTACTAATCACTTGGGTAAGATACAGTATGTAAGATATGATGCATTCATCAGATTGTGAATATTAGTCAGAAAGCACTTAGATGCAGAAAAAAAAATGCTTGTATGAATATATGGTTGAATGGGACATGCTGTATAAAGCGTTTTGAAGGCATAAGTAGAAAAGCACTATATAAGAACCAGTCCATTTACTCTTTGGTTTTGCCCGTGGTGGTGGTGAGGTTGGGATGGAAGTATCTGTAATTAACCCATTGTCACATTAGCATAATGTGTGGGAGCCAGAATCCTGAGTGGGTTTTAGGGGATCAAATACTTATTTCACTCAATGGCATGCAAATCAGTTTATAACTTTTAGGTTTGTTTTTTTGTATTCCAAAACACCATAAAAAATGAGACACTGTTCATTTCTCTGTAAGTGAGCAAACTTACAAATTCAGCAGGGGATCAAATAATTCCTTCCTTCCTCTGTACAGGATATCCGCATGAAGACAGCCCAATCAGAAAGACATGGGGTGTTAAATTGTTTGTTTATATTTCGGTGGTCTGTCCTGGGACCCCATTCCAGATAGCGTCACACGTCACAAAAAACAGGAAAAATTAAGACTTTTCAGCGACCAGGCTGAAGCCGGTCGTGTGTAAAGGCAAAAAATTTCTGACGTAGTAACGATCTTATAAGACATAAGTCATGCGGTCCTGCCATTAGCAGCAGTAATCTTCATGAATATTCGACCATATTTTTAACATGACATTGTTTTCTAACTAGTTAAAGAGGCAGCACACATGCTATTCTGTGCAGCCTGTTAGGGACTGCACAGGACCCACTCACCAATCTTTATCCTCCTAAGACCCTGCATCTACATATGGAGACATTACATTTTGGCTTTGACTTCCTGTTTGAAGAGGAAGTTTATACAGATCAGGTCCATCTAATGACAGAGATCTAGGAGAAATTAAACATGCATCGCAAACAGGAGCTCGGGTCTCAGGAAGTTATGGTGACTTATTGTAACCTTGAGTTTGATAAAAAGAGACATCACCAGCTTATCATTGTGCTCCTGTAGCTCAGTGACTCTTTGAACCAGGTGGTCATAGCTCTCCTTCAGCTTGTGAATCTTCTGGTCTGCACGGGTCTTTACTGATACCAGGATCCCTGCAACAAAGTCAAACATGCTCAACATTTTTAAGCCTCAAACTCAGCCCTGACTGTGACAGCATGTAGAGCTTATTATATTAACATTAACATCAGGAATTTGGATCTGATATGAAAAAAACAAACACTGAAATACTCAAATTTGAAAAAATTCTTTTACCACTGAGCAGTGACACCTGATCAGAGGCGGTGTGTCTGCATCTGAGACACATCAGTCTCAGTTGGAGGACACTTACAAATTGCTGAGCTGATTAATGTGCCAGATTGTTGCTTCTTACTTAATGACAGCCATGACTGTTGATCTGTCATTTCATCCCCTTCCAGTAAACACTGTTAAGCACAGAGTGGCACTGACCGTTGATAATCCTGGCAACCCTCCAGAGTCGTAGCAGGATAAGGAGACCTATCCCATCAAAGGCATCCTCGTGGAAGATGAAGACGATGTCCAAGATGAAAGACACTAACACCACAAAACCATCAAAGACCTCAAATTTGTGTTGGAAGAACTCCAGGCGGTATGCAAATATCTTCCCGGCCAGCTCCAACATGAAGAAAGTGAGAATAGCCAGACTCAGGTAGTGAAAAATCTGCCAGACACACGTAACAGTGCAGTAAATTCTCAGTAATATTCGTGGTGTGTTTCTTAGACTGCACAATAAAGTGAGAGCCTTACCTCTGGAGCAATGTGGCCATGCTCCAGCTTGATGACCGCCAGATCGATAAGCAGCTCAGCCAAGACGAAGATGGCATCCAGGATCACCAAACACACAACCAACACCTGTAAGCAGAGACAGGCAGTCAGGACCTGTGCTTCCATTATAGTTTTCAAAATTAACAAAACACTGCCGGAAAGTACTTGTACACAAATACTGTACTTAAGTAGTTCTAGTAGTTTGAAGTTTAATTTGACTAAACACTGAAAATTTCATCTTTGTGATGTATTTTTTGCTTTTATTTGTATTTATACAAGGTGAACAGTACATATTAAGGAAAATAATCCATCCAGCTGATACTTGATTGGATTGTTCTCTAGGGAACTTGGAAGCTAGATCATTGAGTTTTCCAATTATTTTCATTTTTCAGTGTTTAGTACTTTGCAGTCCTGATAAGATCCCTATGTTAGACTGGGCCTCTGTGCAGCCTCTCAGGTCATTCTCTTTTTTAAACAAACTGATGTCCTCTTTCTTTAAGCCAGCTTTGTTTTGGCTGTGCCTTGTAAAGAAAAAAAAAAACTTTATTAGTAGGTGGGTGGGGTCCCTTGCATAAAAGAGAAGGGGTAAATGAAAGGCAACAATTATAACGTGCTTCATAAACTGCTAAAAGCTAAAATAAAGGGACACTTTCCTTTTGATACCTCAGGACATTACAGGAGAATTCCAAGTTGACGTCTGATCCTGAGGACAAACTGATGTTGCCTAATCCAATCAGTGTCCCTGTCTCACTCTCACCTGAAACACTTTTTACAGGCTTGGAAACTGGAGATGAGGTGATTCTGATTTTTATGGACTTTTCCTGGAGTTGTCTGTCCACCCCTCATATTTCTGTCACTGTAATATTTTAGTATTTCTGGCAGACTGGAAAGCCCAGACATCCGTTACTTTGGTAAATTTTCTGCAATCACTACCTGGAAGCGCTCTGAGCCGTACAGCCTCTTGAGTGAATCCCTAAAGGTCAGCGTCGTTGGAACCTGTCCCGTGGCTGGACTCAGCTCCTCGCTGGTAACATGCAGTTCTTCCTCATCCCCGTGGACCGGATGCTGGTCACCCACGGCGGTGAAATGCTTCAGGTACCAAACCATGGTGGCAGGCTCAATGGAAGGAGAGGACCACGTCCCACCTCAGCTCACCTCAGAGAGAAGAACACAAGCGTGCTTTCACTTCCAATTCTCCGTGAGAAGCCGTGAAGTGGCACTGCGCAACTTTATGAACTACTCCTTGCAAAATCTCACAGGTTCCGCTCAAGAACCAAGAAGGAAAATGTTCAAAATTCATCAGTGAAGCTTCTGTGCAGATTTCTCCATGTTAGGCAATCTGAGTTTACTTCTCCTTTCTGATATTTGCAACATGTTAATCAGACAGCCAATATTTCAGCATGGGCTAAAAAGGAAGCTGAGGAGCTTGCTTATCCACCCCACTGGATACATGCTGTGGAAAAAGTCATAAGACTGTTTTGGATATCATAACAATCCATCCCGTTAAATTCCCATGACATTCTCTGTCTGCAGAGTTAGAAGACATCAGGACAGAAGGGACTCTGCCAAGATTAGAACCAGCAACATGCGCTGGTTAACTTTTAATACAGTGACAGACAGAGGCACCACACTCTGGTCAGTTTTCGGTTAACTAATAGGTGCACAGCTTAGACAAACCACTTTAAAATCTTTTGATTGCACTAGAAACAATCCCACAAAGGTGCGTTTCATCTAAATCTGACCAACGCGCTTCATACTCTGGAAGAGAGCTGCTGCAGAACATTGAGCTTTAATGGCACGCCAGTAAAAAAGACGTGCGCTAAACTGGAACGACGTGTGGCACTTACAACGAGAAGACAGCAAAGTGAGCTTGTGTTATCTCGGCACAGGATTTCCCTTCAGCTCCGCTTATGGACGCGTCGGAATATCTGAGTCGCAGATGTTGGCAGCAGGCTGGAGCTCGTGATCCAAACATCCGTGCCGTTTGTTTGTGCCAACTAAGCGCGTCACTGCCAGGAACTTCTCCACAGCGGAGGCTGGTATTCTGCAAACGCGTAAAAACGGTGCGAGCGGGATGACTGACAGCAGCTTACCTTTCTTCTCCACTTTTAACGCTCCTCTCACACGAAAACATTCAGCGTCACAAAAACTCCGCCTCCGTCTTCAGGCCTTCCTCCGTCCTGTTCTGGCCACTGACAGCGTTCACTCCCAGAGTAAGATATTTAGCTTCATACAGCAGCTCCATTCCCACTTCCACTGTTACTCTCATGTTCTTTCTGCTCCTTCACAGCAACAGTAACTGTTACGTGTTGTATTTCTGTGTGTATGTCCTGATTGAGTTCAATATTTGCATTAATCAGTCTTTATCCATCCATTTCATTATTTTTATTTTATTTTTTTACGGGGGGAAACACAATTATTGAATTCACGAACTGCAGATGCAAGTCCACACTGTATTTATTAAAGGATTTTAAAGTCATTATTCTGCACTTATCAACATTTTATGCTAACATTGGTAAAAAGTAACAATAAATAAATTACATGATCACATTCTTTGAGTCTGGTTTCTGTTCAGTCATCACTTTTTTTTCTTCTTCATGAATTCTCAACAAGGACTTTGCCCCTTGCTTTATTACTCGCATGATCTGGTCTGAAAACACCATTCACTGGTAAAAGTCTTCTCTCATTGGTTAGATTTATTTTTTTAATCACGAAAAGAGATCTCAGAGGAGGCGCAGGCGTTTAGTTCCCTCCTACAGGAGAGGTTCGGATAAGTTAAGTTTTCCCCTGGTTTGGAAATTTGACAGTTAAAATTTTAATTAAACACATATACACAAACATATAACAAATATTTTGAATAGGTAGAATTGCATGACGTTCAATAAAAAATCAAATACAATATGACAAAACAAATATATTAAGAAGACAAAAACAGATCTGAAATCAAAATACAGAAGTAAAATAATCATGATTACAGATATTAAGTAACATGAATAAAGTGTTAATATGTGAGAACAGATGCTTTTCCTGTTAAACTGATCAGATGTGTTTCCTTGTTGAACTGCAGAATTTGGCATGAGGTCTAATTATTGCACGTTTTTGCACAGTGATGTAGACTGCTGAGATATTAGAATTTCACTCACCAAACCAAAGTGTCTTGCAACTTGCTGTACCGCACACTTCATGTAAATCAACACAAATTTGTGCTGCGCTATCTAAACAGAGACAAATACACCTCTGAACAAGTTAAAAAGCTTTCAACTTCATCAAAAAAAAATTGGCACATCAGCCGAGATTCTTCAGTACACTGAATTCTTCTGATGGATTTTGACAGTCGGAAATGGAAGAGGAGCTTGTTTGTGCTGTTTGTTGGCAGCTGGAGCTGATTCAACTGTTGTCTAGAGACACGATCAAAAGGACAGGGCTGGGAGAACCGTGACGCTGTAGGACAGTTTGCTGTTATGATTTATATAGCGCCAAATCACAACAACAGCTGCCTCGAGGTTTTTATGTCAGCAAGCTGTTTTCTGCATAGTCTTCTACTTTAGCTGTTAGTTTACTGAAGAAGATGTGCAGTGAAGGCTATGTGGCAATGTGCTGCTTGAAACATGATTTTTTTATACTGTAAGACTTCATACCCCTCATCTCCAACCCTGACCAGTTGGGGGTGAGGAGAGAGAAAAGGAGAGGACAGAGAGACAAAGTTAGTTACATGCAATAATGGAATGTAAACACAACAGTAATAAGACAAGATGAGTGAAGAAGTCCATCATGTTAAGTCAGCAGCCTGAGCCTTTTAACTAAGGGGTGATTCAGGTGAAGTGGCTCATGTGAGAATTAGCACCTCAGTCTGGGGCCATGGAGGGTTGATTTACCAGTCAGTCTACGCCCCTACCCTCAACTACGGTCATGAGCTTTGGGTAGTGACTGAAAGAATGAGACTGTGGATACAAGCAGCGGAAATGAGCTTCCTCTGTGTGGCTGGACCTCTTCCCTAGAGATAGGGTGAGGAGTGCAGTCATTCAGGAGGGGCTCAAAGTAGTGCTGCTACTCCTTCACATTAAAAGGAACCAGTTGAGGTGATTTGGGCATCTGACTAGGATGCCTCCTGGTCACTTCTTGGGTGAGGTGTTCTGTGCATGTCCTACAGGGAGGAGGCTCCGGGGCAGACCCAGGTGGTTGGAGAGCAAGGGGTCTGGGTTTCTCTGTTTAGGCTGCTGCCCTTGTGACCTGGCCCTGGATAAGTGGAAGAAAATGAATCGATGGATGGATGGATGAGCAGTGCCTGGTTTCCTCCAGACATTCAGTTCAGTTTAATTCAATTGTACTTATACAGCGCCAAATTACAACAAACAGTCGCCTCATTTTTTTATATTGTAAGATAAAGACCTACAATAACCAACAGTCAAAACGACCCCCTGTGAGCAAGCACTTGGCAACAATGGAAGGAAAAACTCCCTTTTAACAGGAAGAAGCCTCCAGCAGAATCAGGCTGGAGGTTTCTGGAGGGGCAGTCATCCGCCGCAACCGGTTGGGGCTAAGGGGAGAGCTGTGGAAGAGAGCTAAAGATTAATAATAACTGATTAAATGGAGAGTGGGGGTATAAACAGAGTAAAAAGAGGTGAATGAAAAGAAAACAAACACTCAGTGCATCATACCCCCCCCCCAAGCAGCCTAGGCCTATAGCAGCATAACTAAGGGGTGGTTCAGGGTCACCTGATCCAGCCCTAATTATAAGCCTTTATTATAAAGGAATGTTTTAAGCCTAATCTTAAAAAATAGAGAGGGTGTCTGTCTATCGAATCCAAACTGGGAGCTGGTTCCACAGAAGAGGGGCCGGAAAGCTGAAGGCTCTGCCTTTAAGTATCCTAGGAACCACAAGTAAGCCAGCAGTCTGAGAGTGAAGTGCTCTATATCTATTGATATTGTAATATGAGGTGTTTAAGATAAGGTGAGGCCTGATTATTCAAGACCTTGTATGTGAGAAGAAGAATTTTAAATTCTACTACTTAGATTTAACAGGGAGCCAATGAAGAGAAGCCAGTATGGGAGAAATATGCTCTCTCTCTCTAGTCCCTGTCAGTACTCTAGCTGCAGCATTTTGGATCAGCTGAAGGCTTTTCAGGGAGCTTTTAGGACAGCCTAACAATAATGAATTATAATAGTCCAGCCTAGAAGTAATAAATGCATGAATTAACTTTACTCTCTCTGAATCAAGGTGTTTCTCATTTTGGAAATATTGCGCAGATTCAAAAAAGCGGTCCTACATATTTGTTTAATATGTGCACTGAAGGACATATCCTGGTCAAAAATAACTCCAAGGTTTCTCACAGTGTTACTGGAGGCTAAGGTAATGCCATCCAGAGTAAGTATCTGGCTTGACACCATGTTTCTAAGATTTGTGGGGCCAAGTACAAGAACTTCAGTTTTATCTGAATTCAGAAGCAGGAAATTAGAGGTCATCCAGGCCTTTATGTCTTTAAGACATTCCTGCAGTTTAACTAATTGATGTGTGTCAACTGACTTCATGGATAGATAAAGCTGAGTATCATCTGCATAACAATGAAAATCGATGCAATGTTTTCTGATAATACTGCCTAAGGGAAGCATGTATAGTGTAAACAAAATTGGACCTAGCACAGAACCCTGTGGAACTCCATAATTAACCTAAGTCTGTGAAGAAGACTCCCCATTTACATGAATAAATTGGAGTCTGATAGATAAATATGATTCAAACCACTGCAGCGCAGTACCTTTAATACCTATGACATGCTCCAATCTCTGTAATATTGTTATGGTCAACAGTATCAAAAGCTGCACTGAGGCCATAAGAAGATCATTTGTAACCTTCACTAATGCTGTTTCTGTATTGTGATGAATTCTGAAACCTAACTGAAAATCTTCAAATAAACTATTCCTCTCCAGATGATCAGTTAGCCATTTTACAACTGCAATTCATGACACTTGACATCCAGACCAAAGAGTTAAACTTTTGTTTCATCAGAGAATTTTGTTTTTCATGGTCTGAGAGTCCTTCAGGTGCCTTTTAGCAAACTCCAGGTGATGTGTCATGTGCCATTTAAAAAGAAGCGGCCTCCGTCTGGCCACTCTGCCATACAGGCCTGATTGGTGCTGCAGAAATTGTTGTCGTTCTGGAAGGTAGGGATGGGACTACTATCCCGAGGCTTGTGCGTTTCGAGAAAGCCAGGAAATCTTTTATGAAGAGCGTATGGAGGCTTGCTTCTTTCACAGTGAAAAATGTCACTGATCAGGTCTGATTCAGGTAGTGGTTTGACTGTTGGTGTCATTTATGAACATATTTAAAGTGCAATGGATCCCCGCAGAATTAGTGTTCACATTGCAATTTTGCCAATTTGCCTGTGACATAGAGGAGCTTGTTTTTATGGAGCGTGTTAAAAGGTGAAGGGTTTCCCCTGAATGGCAACACTTTGAGCTGATCTCTCCCAATAAGGTATTACACATAATATGCCTCTAAATAATGAAATGTGTTATTTGTGTAATATTCCTTTAAAAAACTTTTTTTTCCCCATTCTAAGTGTTTCTTGTGTGCCAAGCAACCGGGTTACAACAACACCACATCCATGGGTAATATGTGGGCAGAGATGCATGTATCCAAGCCTGTACAGACTTGTTGTGGGATACTTCTGCAGGCCTGCCTCCTCAGTACCACGTGAAAAGGTTTTCTCCAAAGCCAGAGAGGTTTTTCAAAAAGCGAAACTGACTGAGTCCAAGCACAGTGGATATAAATATGATTAAATAAAAATGAATAAAGTCACCATCATTCCAGTCTTCATAAGCACAACCACTGCCCCATCTTTTGAAAACACTGCAACAGTTTTTACATGAACATCTCGCGTCCTGTTAGAATTACTAAAACACTGACTGAAAGCACACTGGGAAGTTTTTTTGACAATGATAAACCTCTATTACTATTACTTACATATTAATCAAAAACAGATTAGATGAATGAACCACACAAAATCAAGTTGTTCTTTTTTCTATTTTTGGAACAATTGTTTCCATGCTGACATTGTTGCAAGACAGCCAAGAGGTCATCACAAATAGTTAAAATGACAATGGTTTTGACCAGCTTTTTTTCCTTTTTTTAGACCAGTTGGATGTAAAGCTTCATGGCATTTGGCTGTGATGACTGGAAGACACGCTCCACAGAGCAATGGTCACTCTGGAACTCTGTCAGAGTGACCATTGAGTTTTTGGTCACCTCCCAGACTAAGGCCCCTACTCAGACTGGCTGGGCGGCCAGCTCTAGGAAGAGACCTGGTGGTTCCAAACTTCTTCCATTTATGGATGATGGAGGCCACTGTGCTCACTGGGACCTTCAATGCTGCAGAAATTTTTCTGTACCTTTTCCCATAGCTGTGCCTCAATACAGTCCTGTCTCAGAGATCTTCCTTGGCTTGGTTTGTGCTCACTTGGGACCATATATACATCGGTGTGCCTTTCCAAATCATGTCCAATCAACTGAATTTAGCACAGGTGGACTCCAATCAAGTTGTAGAAACATCTGACAGATGATCAGTGGAGATGCACCTGACCTCAACTTTCATGTCATGGCAAAGGCTGTGAATACTTATGTACACATTATATTTTAGTTTCATATTTTTAATAAATTTGCAAGAATTTCAAGCAAACTTTTTTCACTTGATCATTCTGGGGCTATTGTGCATTAAATTTTTAGCTGAAAAAAATGAATTTAATCCACTTTGAAATAAAACTAAACTGACGAAATGTGGAACAAGTGAAGTGCTGCGAATACTTTTCAGATGTACTGTAAGTTAGAATGACTTGCTGGATGTGGGGGTCAAGCTGCTTTCTGTTGGACTGTAAATGTTGTGAACTGTAAACTGGAGAGCTTCAGTTTAGGATTGACCATTTGATGGACTGTCAGGACTGTCAGTACATTAACCCTTCTAATTACACATTAGAAGGGTTAATGATGGTTTCAACTCACTGCTTCAGCTTTTAAAATGGAAGATGATGAAAAGCCCTTTGAAAAATTCTGTCACCTGATTAAGAAAAAAGAGGAGAAAAAAAAATCTAAATGTCTGACCAAGGCAATTCTGTTAAAGTCATTTATTTTTCTTATTGTTTCCAGGCTATCATCATACATAAAGGCTGTGTATCTCTGGCCTCAGCTCTAAACTTATATCTGCTGTGTTTGAGAGAGCTGGCTCTGATCTACAACCGTCTACTGCCAGACTAGATGACCATCAGTGGGATCTTGCCACTTTTAGGTATGGAAAGACCTGCCAGCATCTGCAATAACTAATAAATTCTTCAAGCTGGAAGGGACCTTCTCTATTATACTGCCCACAATATTAAAGATTAAAGAGTCAAAGGGCTGCGAAATTTTTCTTTTTGCTTGAGTTTGAGGGTTTGAGCAGGCTCAGTTTGTGTGAAATCAGTGCCTTCTGACCCCCTCACAATGAGCTGATTTTTTTTTGTACAACAACTTTAGCATTTTTAATGATGGCATGCTAAATATAACTAAGTTACAGGCTCTCAAAAAGTTTTTGTCCTTTTTATGTTCTATTTTCTTTCATTTTTGACCCTTTTAACTTCATAAGCTCAAAGTTTACAGCACAAGAAAAGTCTCCTCCTTACATAAATGTTGACACCATGCTTCTTCTGTTTTAATAATAAATAGATACAATAATTTTCTAATAGTCATGTTTTAAAAATTGTGTGTAGCTTATGACTGTTCACATGTTCTATATAATAGTTTGGATATATCACATTAATAAAAAAAATGTTATACATTCCTTGTTACTTTTCTTTTTTGGCCATAGCAGCTTTTTATTTGACAGTGTAGAGAGACAGGAATGCGGCAGGAGAGATGGGGGAAGACAGGTCTGGACACGAACCTGCGCTGCCTGCTTTTCGCCTCGCGGCATGCAAGGTCGCAGTTCATTACACTACTCGATACATGCAGACAGGCCTGGATCACAGAGATAATCTGAGTATGAGCCAGCAGATGAGGACACGAGTGGTGCAGCAGCAAAACGGCCCCCTATGAGAAAGCCTATGGCAACAATGGGGAGGAAAAACTCCCTCTTAACAGGAAGAAACCTCCAGCAGAACGAGGCTCAGGGAGAGGCAGTCGTCTGCCGCGACTGGTTGGGGCTGAGGGGAGGGAGACATGACAAAAGACATGCTGTGGAAGAGAGCCACATGTTAATAATAATTAATGATTAAATACAGAGTGAAATATAAACAAAGTAAATAAGGTGAATGAAAAGAAACAGTGCATTAGGGGAACCCCCCAGGAGCCTAGGCCTATAGCAGCATAACTAAGGGATGGCTCAGGGTCACCTGATCCAGCCCTAATTATAAGCCTTTATTATAAAGGAATGTTTTAAGCCTAATCTTAAAAATAGAGAGGGTGTCTGTCTCTCGAATCCAAACTGGGAGCTGGCTCCACAGAAGAGGGGCCTGAAAGCTGAAGGCTCTGACTCCCATTCTACTCTTAAGTATCCTAGGAACCACAAATAAGCCAGCAGTCTGAGAGCGGGGTGCTCTATTGGGATGATACGGTACTATACGGTCTTTGAGATAAAATGGGGCCTGATTATTCAAGACCTTGTATGTGAGGAGAAGGCTCTCCTCCCAGACCTAGACCAAGGATTCACTTCTAGACAGTCTGAGGTGCAACCTGGTGGTGTTGGAGGCCACCTTCTGACGGTTTGGTCAGAGACATTCACACCAGTGCTGGAGGTTATTTTGGCTCTGGCTGTGCTCATCCTGTTCCTCCTGGCACAAACGAGCAGATACCGGTCCTGTTGATGAGTTCAGGAACTTCTTTCAGCCCTCCTAGAGCCCGTCTCCTGGAATCTCCATGCTCAAGACTGTGCTGGAGACACAGCAAACCCACATATTGATGTGCCATCATGGAGGCACTGGACTACCTGTGCAACGTCTGTAGGGTCCAGGCATCATCTGGTGCTACCAGTAGTGATGCTGAGATTAGCAAAATGCAAAACTAGTGAAAAAAACAGAAGAGATGAGGGAGTCAGTGGCTGTTTTGGGGTTCGTCTCACTGTTGCCCCTCTAGTGCACTTATGTAATTAAAACCAAAACAGCTGAAACTCATTAACCCCCTCTGCTATTTAACTGGCCAGATCAATATCCCAGAAGTTTAACCAACTTGATTATTGATCAATTAGGGAGCGGGGTGGCTGAGGAGGTAGAGTACGTCATCTACTGATCGGAAGGTCGGTGGTTTGCATGCCAAATGATCCTCGGCCAAGATGAAGCTCGAGTTGCTCTCGATGAATCCATCAGAGTTGAAGCTAGAAAGCACTTAAACAGAACAAAAAGGTGCTTTTATGAAATGGGTGAATAAGACATGTCGTATAAAGTGCTTTCAAGTCTTCAAGTAGAGATATAGAGCCACATGGACATTTCTGCTGTGGTTTAACCATCCTATCATTTGGGAATAGGTCATCACTTTAAAAAATAAAACATGCACTAATGCATACTGATTTGTTTTAACAGAACATAAATGTGTTTTCATCTAAATTTAATTTAGATAAATCAGTACTGTGGAAACAAATGTGGCTTTTTTGTCTGATTTTAGCTGTTGAGCTCTAGACACATTTTCTTTGTGGAGCTCCTAATTTGTCGCAAAAATCTGTAAAAATAGGGAGTGAAACGGCTGTCCTAAGTCAGCTATGGAGCATATTTTTGAACACATTGTGGAACAATGGTGTACCATTCCTTTACAGTTACACAGGTTCTGTCCACATATACACAAAAACAAGCTGTGCTTGATGCACAGCTCTTTGCAGCTAAATGTCGGCTCCTGCCATCTGGTAGTGATCACCAGCCCCTAGTATGTCAGTAAACAGTTCATTTTAAAAGTTCCCCATTGCTGCTGAATTTAAGCAACATTACATTAAACTGCCAATATTCTTGTGTACACCCGTCATAAGCAACAATATCCAGGAACACTGAAGTCATTCATTAGCAACACATGGTGGACCGACATCTTCCTTTGTTTACTGTTCATTTATAAGTCACAGCATTAGCAAGAAACACACGCACACAGTATGATTGTGAAGATAGATTTTATTAACCTGCTTATGAATAATCATTTCAATACAGCACATACAAAAAATGTCTTCAAGTGAGTCAGAGCTGCACATTTTAAGTTTGATTTGCTGTGTCCAGTTCCTGTGCCAGATCTCAGATGCTCGTTTTACTACACAGATATGAGACCGGCACGCTTTTGATCAGGTGTCAAAAGTGGTGGCACCCACTGAGCAGAAACCTTTGACATGTCAGTCTAGTTATGCAGAATGTTGACTCATCCTCAGGAGATGCCTACAGCATTAGCCATCTGATTAACAGTTAAACGTCAACGTTTTCTTGGGTGGTGCCTGTGGCAGGACGTCCGGACCTTGGGTCATCTTCAAGGCTCTCCCTACCCCTCTTGAATTCAGCTCACCACTTTTGCACAGTTGATAAACTAGAGTATCATCCCCTTAATGTAGCAACCATGTCAGCATGAATGTCCTTGGGGGCTAGCCCAAGGTTAAATTTACAGCATGCCTAATTTAATGTTTGATAACACCTTACTCAGCCTATGAACTTTTCAGCCCACCCTCGTACGTTCACACACAAATATTATAATACACACCGACTTCTGCTATAACATCTATAAATTAAAGTGCTGACAGCATTTAACAACCACCTTCTTGAAATCTTTTTAATATCAAATTACTCATGATAGAAAGTTTTGCAATGAAACAATAGCCAAGCTGGAAATCCCTTATGCAACCGATTCTCTTAAGACTAACAGCCTCCTAGAACTGAGACTCTCTGCCGATTTTCTGCCAGTCTTTCACAAGATCTAGCTTCAATACTAAAGATTTAATGGTTCATTTTCCCAACCCAGACACCATGTCCACATTGTTCATGGTTCCCTTAAAGTAGTTGCCACCCATTAGACGTTTCTTTAAAATAAGTTGCCACATGAGAAATTTGCATCTCCATTAAATCAGTGAGCTCAGTTACAAGCAATGAGTCAGTTTTAGACTAAATGTTGACAAATGTGGGACAATAACTACTTTTAGCCTCAACTCATATTTTACACTCCAGTAGAGCAAATGCACATTGTCTGTTCATCACCCACAGATGTATGCAACAAAAAGATTGCATTCATTATTTCAACTAGAGATGAAATGGTTAGATTAAATGACAAGTTGCAAGTGATTACTAAAAGGCAAACATTTTCATAACTCAGTTTTCAACCCTAAAATGAGGGGTCAAGGTTTAGATTTAGAGCACATACTGACATGACATTCATTTGCTGCAACAGGTCGATGTGGCCAAGATAGCAGCCCGGTCACATCCCTAACTCACCCAAAACTGCCTGGCAGGATCACTGTCAACACAAGGAACACAAAGCACAAGTATTAGACAGTTAATTCTGCACAGTGAAGGTGACAGACTTTACTAACAGCATGTTTCAGGTCTTCAGTCAGGTTCTGGTAAATTGTACTTACTTAAACCTGTGCCAAAGTCCTGACTTACTCTCCCAATACTGAGATTCCCCAGCAGAGATGAAGCAGTCTCTGTCAGGGTAGTACAAGATTGGGTTCACACCATTTCTCCACACTTTATCGCTCCTGTACACCACATACCTGCAATCACTGTGAGCTCCTTGCAGATAGGTGGCGCCCCCTACTGGCATGCTGCTCCAAACGATGCTGCATAAAAATGAAGAGCAGTGAGTGAAACGGGAGTCGCTGGACTGGTCTGTGTCAGTGTTTGGCGTGATGCTCAGTGTCTAAGCGTCACCATGGTGTTTGTCAGCATGATGTGTTAATATTCAGTCATCACAGCACACAGGGCAACAACTTCAATGCAAACAAGTTTCCAGTCAGACCCACCTTCAGTCTGTAGCCTTCAGCCCTGAAGAACCTCTACCTGCAACAAACAGAAAACCATAAATCCTCCATTCACAAAGGCCTTTATGGCCTTCATTAACACCAAAGCAGCTGAAACTGAAATAAAAACCCCTCTAGAAGTTGTAATAGACTTGATGCTATACTCTGATTAATAAGTGTTTATTTTCGTGAGCAGTCCTTTATACACTTCAACCACCATCTACATCACATCCATGGCAAATTTAGAATCACCAGTTAACAAGACATACGTCTTTGGACTGTTGGAGAAGGCCAACAAAACCTATATAAAAAAAATTAATAAATTTAAAATCCCATTTAACAGGAAGAAACCTCCTTTGGCATGGATCAGGAAACCTCCTTTGACTGGAGCAGCCAAGAACAGCACAAATTTCGTACTCACTTCTCCCACTTGCCTCCTGATAATTGTAGCCAATTTCAGTGGAACCATCTTGCTCCCACTCCCCTCTCCTTCAAACCTCACCACCACATTAAACTGCTCTGACTTTGGCCGCACACCTCCGTCCTCTCTTCCGTCGCTTTCCGATTTGACGCGCTCCACACGTTTTTCTTCCTCTTCCCGCCGCCACGCGTCACCCTCACTCTCCTTCTCCTTCTCCTGTTCCCCGCTACACTCCGTGCCTCCCCGACTCTTTATCTCCCTGTCACTCGGTCAGCCATTGCAGACAAGCCTGCCTTCTCCCCTAACGTACTCCACAATCGTCCTGTTTTTAAATAAGCAAATCTAAAAGTCTTCGTCTACTGTTCAGTATCGGAATCAAAGGAGCCACTGATATCAATATTTGATTTTCTTACCACCAACTTCTGTCAATAGTATTTACTAAATAGCTCTTAAATACTCACACTATTCGCCATTAGACCTGCTGCAGCACACGCTTCCGGCCGACTGAGAGACAGAGCAGCTGTCGCACAGGAATTTATGAAGCGCGGATGCCGCTGTGCTTTATGGGAAAGGAAGTTCCAAATATCGTCCTGTGAGCAGATGTACTACCAGAATAATTAAAATAAAATGTATTTTCTTTACAAATGTTTAATCAAGGAAGAAGGAATATAAAGCTGTATTGTTTTGGGGGAAAAACAACCTTTTAGGACAGCAATTGGTCTCAAACTCCCGGCCGCGGGCTGCATCCGGCCTCGCCCCTACTTCCGGTCCGCGATTTGATGTCAAAAATCTAAGACAATTTGTCCCTTTAAGTTACTTTTTTGACATTTCGCTAACTCCTCTTAATTGGAGGGGAAAGCGAGAGCTGGGAGTTTGAGAAGAGGTGAGTACCCAGAGCTCCGACTTTTTTTTTCTTTTTACTGAAGACTACACAAAAAAATGAATAAAAAGAAAAACTACACAAATTGAGTGAAATGCAACTACACACAACATAGCAGTAACCTCACTCCTCCAAATTCCGAAACTTCCCTTGTAACCACGGGGGTCATTCCCAAATATATTTACGATTCATTTACATAATATCTCAAAAACTGCCTATAATAAACCTTAGAATAAATAACATAAACATTCTAACAAAAACTGTAACAAATTAAATAATAATGAAAAACTTTTAACAAAATCCCCATGACAAAATAGCCCCTTCCCTGCCTTCCACACTCCATGGTACAGTCCAATCAGCTGTTTAAGAACTGAAGTCAGGTAGAGTATCCTCATGTGCGCACACCAACCCCCGCCAATCAGAAATGAACCTCGGAAGAGAGCGGAGCAGTGATGGTGAGCTGAAACTCCATGAAGCACTGGAGCTTTCCAACCAGTCCATCCAATTTCCATCTAATGGCTTTCGTGCTCCGGTTTACGAACGTCACCACAAACGTCATCGACACGACCCTCGACATGCGCTTCACAAAAATCTGCCAGATTACTCGATACAGGCTTGGAATCCTAGACACAGGAGGACACATCACTAGTTTTAACCCCTTCTTCGTTTTGGGCGTTCTTATTGATAAAGCAGCATTTTCGTATGTGTGGTGAGACCCCCCCCCCTTTTCCTTCTTCTCCAGTGAATAAAGTTCAGTCTCCTTTTTTTAGGCCTTATTTATTGTTGCTCTCCACATTACCCCCAGACCTCATCAATTAAAACCCTGTTGATTCAGCATTGGGAATTCTTAGGATCAACAAAGAAAATCTAAATGAACTTGGAGCAGCTGAACTCTATAGCATAGGTAATTGGTATTATCAATCTTAATGTGTCCTCCAGTCTGCTGGTTAATTGTACAATCCTGGCTGGTACCAAGTCCCAAAGTTGACAGAAATCAGGAACTCACTCAGAGCTAGAACAGCATTGGAATGGCTACTTATAAATACACTGCTAAAAAAAATTTAAAGGAACACTCTGAAAACACACCAGATCTCAATGGAGTAAAAAATCATGTTGGATATCCATTCTGATGGACTGGGTAATGTGGGAATGAAAGGATGCCATGTTATCTACTGGAAATAAAAATGATCAACCTACAGAGGCTGAATTCAAAGACACCCTGAATATCAAAGTCAAAAAAACGATGCAGCAGCATAATCAAGTTTGCTGAAATTTGATTGCAGCAACTCAGAATGGCACTCAGTAGTTTGTATGGTCCTCACATGATTGTATGCATGCCTGACAACATCAGGACATGCTCCTAATGAGATGATGGATGGTGTCCTTGGGGATCTCCTCCCAGATCTGGACCAAGGCATCACTGAGTTTCTGGACAGTCTGAAGTGCAACCTGGTGGCATCAGATGGACTGAAACATAATATCCGAGATGTGTTCTATTGGATTTAGGCCAAGGCGGCCAGTCAGTGGTATCAATTCCTCCAGGAGCTGCCTGCGTACTCTCGCCACATGAGGCTGAGCATTTTCATATATCACTAGGGACCCAGAACCCACTGCACCAGCAGAGGGTCTGACAGTCAGTCAAAGGATTTTATTCCTATACCTAATGGCAGTCAGCATGCCGTTGCCTAGTCTGTAGAGGTCTGTGTGCCCGCCCCCTTCAAGTCTGTCACATGTTGTCAGGGTGACCCTGCTCTCATCTGTGAAAAGCTCAGGGTGCCAGTGGTGGACCTGCTGATGGTTTAAGGACCTTATACGGCCCTGTCCAGCTCTCCTAGAGTAACTGCCTGTCTCCTGGAATCGCCTCCACGCTCCTGAGACTGTGCTGAGAGACATAGCAAACCTTCTGGCAATGCCACTTATCCTCCATCCTGCAGGAGTTGAACTACCTGTGCAACCTCTGTGGGGTCCAGGTATCGCCTCATGCTACCAGTAGTGACTGCAAAACTAGTGAAGAAATAGTCAGAAAAGATGAGGAGGCCTCCACGGTCAGTGTACACATACCTGAAACGAGTTTTAAAACGGCTTATGGTTGATGGCAGTTTTATAGGCTCTCGGGTGGGCTGAGGATCACAAACAGAGTTGTTATATCATATTTAGTGATTCAGCTGCAGTACTGTTAGTGATTAAGGAATGGAATTTCAAATCCAGACTTGACCTCCTACCAGAGATCCTGTATAAGCGCTGTACACTATCAGACACTATACAGAATAGATAGCGGAGGCTGTGAGGTGGGATTCATATGTGTACCATCACACATGGGAGTAGAAGGCAAAGAAAGAGTAGATTATTTGGCAGAAAATACAGTACAGGAGGAGGGAAAAGATTGTATTTACTGTATGGGCCACCAGAACACATCATAAGCCAGTAAATGCAAATGCTTATGGGAAAATGCTACTGTAAAAGGGAAGAGCTTACCTCACAATACACAATACAATGACCACATAAAAACATATGTTTATTGGCAAAAGAAGAAAATCAGTTAGTACTATACACAGACTGTGGGCTCAGGAGTGGACCTGCTCTAAGGGGATAACTCCTGGAGCGCAAACGTGAATGTAAGAGCACTGAAACAGTCAGGCCCATTCTGAGTGTATTTTCATGACAGAGGTGGAGCAGCTGTCTTCAGTATACACACACTTCTGAACCTGGACAGCTAACCAAAATAAACTGTTGCCATACAGTGGTAGTCTGTAAGGTAATATTGGAATGACACTTTGTGCATCTATCCTGCTTAATCAGAAGAATATGGACTTGGATAATGATGAACAGTAGATGGCAGTAATATGCCACTGATGCGGCAAGCAAAGAGCAAAGTAGTCTTTGTTAGGGGAGGTGGGCAGTTTGGGGATTGATAGAGGAGAGTGTGAGATTCAAATTGTTACAAAAAAAGTGAATATACAGATGGGTACGTTTTTTTTAATTAGGAGGATAAATAAGTAAGGATAATAAGTAAGGATAGGGATGAATTACTTGGGAAGGTTGCCAGTGAAAAATGGAGCAGGGAGAACAGTGAGCAGGTTATTTTCACTGATAAATGATGTGCTTCAGGACAGCAAGTGGAGTTTTCACTCTCGGCAGGTGATATGGCGGTGAGAAGGGACAGGAAGAAATTCAGTTTATTGCAAAGAATGAGTGGTCAGATTTTTCAGTGCATTAGACTAAAATAATTTTTTATAAGGAAAGCAGTTGGTGATGAAATTGAGCCCAAATTATATGGACAAGTATCATGGAACGGCTGTGTGGCAGGCAGGAAGAGGACCCCGGTGCACGACACGCCAGGCAGAGGTAAAACTATCAAACTTGGCTTTATTAGCAGGAGTGCAAACAAAAAGGTCAGACTGGATGGGACCAGTGGCATCAAATACAGAACAAAAATACACTAGACTTGAAGTTCGCAATGCAAAAATAGGAAGGCCGGACGGTAGAAGCTTCAACAACAAGGACATAAGGCATAGAGAACCAGGACTTAAATAACAAAAGGGCTGATGAGGGGAGTGGAAACAGGTGAGAACACAGGTGAACCAAATTACTTTGATAAGACAAGGGGAAGCAAAACTGAACACAACACACAGGGACCAGACGCCTATCAAGATAAAACAGGAAGTGAGACGAGGGAACAAAGACACAGACCTGACACAGAACACCTGGAAACACACGGAAATAGAAAATCAAAACATAACCAAACCCCACAACAAAAGAAACCCAGAACAGACCAAATAAAGCAAAATAAAACGCAAAGAGTCAAAAAGAGTAAAACAATTCAAGTTCCTTGGATTGACATGGCCATATGTGTTCAAAAAATAGACAAATACAGGAAAGTATTAAAATATGAGGTTTTTAGTTGGGAGTGAATGGGGAGCCAGACAGAAATTCAGTGAAAAACATATAAATTGGATTAATCAGGTCAGTATTAGATTACAGGTATGTGGTATATAATTCAGCAGCAGGTACAGGTCTCCGTAGGTTAAACAGTATCCAGTATCAAGCTGCTAAAAATCTGCACAGGTGCATTTACAACAACCCCGACAGCAGCATAACAGGTAGGAATGGGATTAATGCTACTAAAATCAGAAAAGAACAGCTAACGCTCAATTACTGGGCAACTGCCCAGGGACAGAGATAAGATCATCCAATAAGATGCTCTTAAACCTTGCTGGGAAAAAAAAAGAAATGAAGAGGTTTCGGTGGACGATGAAGTCAGAACGTAATCAGTTACTTTCTGACTCATCGTCTTAAACTGGATCAGGTCAACATCAAACTGCCATTACCTACAACACCACCATGGATGCTTCCTGATGCTACAGTAGATTTCACATCAGTAAGTGGAAAAGAACAAGGATAGGGCTTTTATTTTAAACTCACATACAGTACAGGTATACAGTGCTACAATTATGGTCAATATAATCATATAGATGCATAAAAAAGAATACAGATAACCAAGCCAGGATGGCATTGGTTGGTCCTACTTTAAAATTCTGGGAAATGGATCAGTGATAGGCTTATCAGTATGCACAGGAGAAATGCTCTCAATACTTTTAGCTGTTGAAGACACGAGACCATTAATGATTAGTTATTTATTCAGATTGAAGTTCATCATTCATGCATGATCTCATGTAATGTGTCACAATTTGTGTAGTAGATATGGCACAAAGGAACTTATAACTGTTATTGCTACTAGGAAAACAAGAAGAATCCGATGCACAGGTTTCTGGAGGTGTCGCGAACCGTGTCACCATGAGTACAGACAGAATGTGCATGGGTAACTTATTAAGTGAAATAACTGTGAAATTTGCACACTGCTGCCACAAATTAATTCAGAGAAAATTCAGGGGTAGAGAAGGGGACTGAAACTTTTACAGCAAAGGAGCGTCCTGAGTAGATTCATACAAGCCTTCCCTGTGTCTGTGAGCGCTTGGAGAGTCATGTGGATGTTTATCATGTAAAAACGACCAGACAAATAGCTGCAGTAAGAACGGAGCAGATGAGAGATTTAAACAGTAGTGTGACATTTCATCCTCACAGTGTTCTGTGGTTGCAAGAGGGTGTCCTGGAGGCCGATCCCCATATTTGGTAGACATCCAAACAAAACTTCAGAAGAACAGAGGCCATGTCTAACTCTTACCCTAGTTGCCATGTGCATTAACACTAGAGGTAAGGCTTTTAGCCAGCTGAGAACATTTACTTAGTTTACTCTTTATAGAAGCATTCTCTCTTTCCACTGTCCCGGCACTAGCTGGATGATCAGCGCAGTGATGTCTGATGCCTGTTCCAAGGTAGTCGCTTACCTTTTTCAAAGCTGTGCTGACAAAAGCTGCTCCATTATCGCTGCTGAGCTCACCTGGAATTCCCCACCTTGGGAGGATTTCTCACAGTAAGGCTTTTGCCACTGCAGCTGCTTCCTTTTTTGTGAGGAGAGAAAACTTCTACTCATTTTGAGAACATGTCAACAATCACCAAGCAAAACTTTTTACCTCCACATGGTGTGAGTTCAATGAAATCCATTTGCAGATGATCAAAGGGCTTTTCCAGGCCTGAATGTTCTGCTTGTGGAGTTTGAATACCTGTTACCATACAAACCATACAAATTTTTATTTATTTTTATTTATTTATTTTATTTATTTATTTATTTTTTATTTAATTTTTTTTAGAATAATTTTGGAATCCCTTTGTAAATCAGCGTGGCTGTATTTGTTCTACCATCCCTCCTTTTGACACATGCCCCATGTGTCAATTTAGCACAATGAGGAAAAAAATGTTTGGGGACACATGGTTTGTCAGTGGGGCCATGGAAGATCTCACCTCTTATGTTAGTCCTGCTGTTTCCATACCCATTTCTCCTTTGGGGCAGCCTGGCTCTGGGTAGCCTGTAAGTATGTGTTAGGAAATGAAGTTAGGGTGGTTGTTGATGATAATGCTGTGGTCTGGTTTAACATTCTGTTCAGCCACTGTGTTTGCTTCTCTATAGTTGCCTAGAGTGTCTTTTGCATTAGTGTGTGCTTCACATTTACAATCAGCTAGGGTTTTGGTGACTAATAAGGCATCCAGAAATGCAGCCACAAGTTTGTGATATGTAGTGGAGTCCCCGGAATCAGTTAAACTGTTGTTTCCAGAATGTGCCACAATCATATACCCCATGTGCATATCTACAGTCAGTGTAAATGGTGACTGTCTGGTCTGAGATGATTTTCACATGCTTGTGTTAATGCTACAAGTGAAGCTGGGATTAGCACAGTGCATCTTTTAACTGTGACATTTGGCATATCCAGCAATACAGTGTGGCACCTTAACCAACGAGCAGCAGATAAATGCGTTGCTTTTGGCTCTAGAAGGATCAGTGACACAGAATGTGGTACCAAAAGGGTTAAGTCAAAGCAGCCCATAAAGTCATGTGAAGCTAGAACTGCCTCTTCAGCTGCTGCTACTGAGTCAAGTTGGGATGAGAAACATGTCACTGGTCTTTGTTGCCTGCCATGCTCCTGCAATAAAACAGAGGTCATGTATTCAACCTTTTCATCCACTGACTGGGTGAATGGTTTATCGGGATTTGGTAATCCTAAAGTTGGTGCAGTCTGCAGTGTCAGTTTTAAGTCAGTAAAAGTTTTGTCTGCATCATCAGTCCACTGTTGCTTGTTATGTGCCATCAGTCACGTTTGCAGCATAGTTGGGTTCATCATTTGTTTCTTTGTTCAGGATTTTTGAATGGACTGACTCACTGCAGTCGTTTTTGGAGAGATGGACTTGCTGTCTGACACGTCTCATACAGCTGACTTTCTCCGAAGCACTTTGTAATTTGGAGAGGCTCACCTTGTGACCATTCTCAGTCAGGTATTTCAACAGCGCTTTTGTGTTGGTCTCACAGGCCTGCTTGGAAGGAGAACAGATAATTAAATCACCGACATCTGCGGAGGGATAAAAACTGACAGGTTTTCTTGCTCAACTTGTTCAGCTTTTGAAAGAGAAAAGTGGAATGTTCTTAAGGACAGTGTAAAAAGACAAACAAACGGTTCGTTTTGTTCATCAGTGAGAATCCCTGAGGCTACACATTTGTCTTCTGTCCAATATACACTATCTATCCATAGCAGTTCAGTTTCCTCCCTCTCCCTCTACCACCGTTCATCAGTGCCCTCAAACACATACACTTTTAGTGAGTCTTCTTTCATGTCATCAGATGTGTGTGTTGCTGTGCTTCATCAGTTCATCACAAACAGCAAACACAGTGTGTTGGAGTCTCCACTCATATGCATACAACTGTGAACCTGACGTGTATTTAACTCCATGTGTGGCAGATCTCAACCTCAGATGAGCCTGACAAGTCCAGTTGCACACAGTGCTTATGTACATGTTTGTACTTCAGTCTCAGTCCTTTCACAAAGTGATCTTGCAGTTGAATGTTCCAGTTTGTGATTTGGGGCATCTCACCATCCATGCTTTGAATGTATTTCCATCAGGAAAACAAATAATAGTCCATGTCTGTCTCAGTTTCCTCTTCCACGCAGGTAGATACTTTGCAAAGGTTTAATCTAGAACATCTGCTTCAACTAGTAGCAGCAAAGTCTGGTAGCTCTGATCTCTTTACTTTATTTTTGTTGTATTTTTACCGATTTTCTTTTTGTTTGTTGTCAAGTACTGATGTATACTTCTGTGGGGAGAAGAGTTTACTTGAGAAGAACTTTGTTCACTGAAATCGAGCAAAAATGGAAAATACTACCCTATTCCAAATAAAGCGGTGTGTTCATGGTTGCCATGCTGGTGCAAATGAGAAGGCTTGGAAATAGAGATATAAGTCCTTTCTGCCAACCGTCATCATGGGAAATGTCAACTCTCTGCCCAACAGAAGTGATGAGCTGGAGATGTTGCTGAAGACTCAGAAAGTATACCGTTGAGTGCAGTCTTGTGTGTTTTACTGAAACACGGTTGAATCAAAACATCTCAGACTTTAGTCATGTTTGTCTCTCCTCCCACCACACAATTTGTTGACTGTCCTACCAGAGAAAATAAAAAGCTTGATCTGCTGTACGCCAATGTTAAAGAAGCTTATAGAACTACTGTTTTACCACCACTTGGCAGAACAGACAACAACTTGGTTTTTCTGCAGATATGTTAAAAACCCTGTGTGCAGAGATAACCTGCAAATAAACTCACAGTCAGGAAATGGACACCTGATGATACAGAGGCTCTAAGGGACTGCTTTGAATGCACAGATTGGAATGTGCTGCTGGAAACAGATGAGACCAGTATGGACACTGGCAGACAGATTGATTGCTCTACTGAATACATCGACACAGTCATACCTAGAAAACTGTGCGCTGTTTCCACAATAACAAACACAGGTGATCACAGGTGACATAAGGGCAATCCTCAACCAGAAAAAGGGATAGTGACAAAGAATGGCTCAAACAGATGCAACAGTGAGCTGAAGAAGAGACTTAAAATGGCAAAAGTGGAATACAAAAAGATAGATAGACAGGAACCTACAACACAACAACATTCATGAGGTATGGAGTGGATGGTGTGTGTCCAAGGTTGCTTAAGGACTGTGCTGCCCAACGTGTGTCAACCTCTCCCACAGGATCTTTACAGCTGGGGCGGTGCTGGCACTGTGGCCGACATCCTGTATTGTACTGGTATGAAAACTAAAGTGTCCAGCTGAACTACATGACTACAGACCAGTGGCTTCGCACATCATGAAAACCTTGGAATGGCTGATTCTACACCTACTGAGACTTGAGGTAAAAGACAAACTTGATCCTCTGCAGTTTGCATACAAACAACACATGGGAGTAAATGATGCTGTCCTCTACGTGCTTCACTGAGCCCCAGAGCCCTGGAGGAATCTGGCACTTATGTGAGAGTTATGTTCTTTGATTTTTCAAGAGTTTTCAATACCATCCAACCAAATATACTTAAAGACAAGCTCACAGAGATGGGTGTAGATTATTCTTTTGTTTCCTGATCACAGGCTACTTGACAGACAGGGCGCAGTTGGTCAGGTCGGGGTGCTGTGTTTCTGGAACATTAATGAGCAGCACGGGGGCTCCATAGGGGACTGTCCTGGCTCCATTCCTTTTCACACTGTAGACAGCAGACTTCAAATACAATTGAGTTCTGCCACATTCAGAAATACTTGGATGACACGACAATACGATACAGGGATCTTGTTAATGCCTTCAGCAACTGGAGTCACAAAAACGACCTCATACTGAACACCTCTAAGATGAAGGAAAGGATAATAGATTTCCAAAGATTAAGGCCCTCTCTTCAACCTTTGAAAGCTTGTGGGGTGGTCACAGATGGTAGCAAAATATAAATGGATGGGACACTATAATTGGAGCCAGACTGGAGACACTGGGAGAGGTGGTGGAAAAATGCACACTAAAGACGTTAGAAGCCATCCTAACCAACTCTGATCAAGTTGGTCTCACCCGCTCTCCATCCTGAGCTCTTTATCAATTGAGATTTCAGTCATGACGCTGTCTGCTCTCAGCTGCCAGGCACCTGTCTCGATAATATTCTTGGAGACAAGTGTTTTTCTTCAGACTCACTGAGTCTATCTGCAGGTTTTGTTGATCAGCAGAAAAGAAATCACTGGAGAAATCCCATCCCTTGTTGCCAAAATTGTTGTGGAAAAAACAAATTGAACTCTGAAACCAAACTGATTTTCTGAGAATTATTGAAAGAAACCTTTGCAAAGGGATCAATACGACACACACAGTCTTCACACCAGCATTGATGCTGAAAGGGAAAGATAACACCTCATTGACACTAATGTGTGGATACAATTCTATTCCAGCTGTGGGGAGTTAAAATTAAAATAAATTAAAGTGAATAAGACTTAAATATTTAGTTACAAGTCCTTTGCTTGCAATTACTGCGTCAAGTCTGTGACCCACTGACATCACTAAACTTTTGCATTCTTCCTTTGTGATGCTTTTCCAGGCTTTCACTGCAGCCTCTTTCAGTTGTTTTGTTTTGGGGGGTTACTTCCTTCCATCTCCTCTTTAGCAGGTAAAATACACTATAGCAGAGGTCCCTAACCCCCGGGCCGCGAACCAGTACAGGTCCGTGGGTCATTTGATACCGGGCCACACTTAAAGAATAAATAACTTACATTATTTCTGTTTTACTTATCTGAGTCTGTACGATATTTTATTTTGAAAAACTGGCTGATTCTTTCCGTTACATCCGTCTATGACTCCCTCTTGACGCTTCAGGAGTATGGGGTGTCTGGCCAATTGTTGTGAGCCATTCAGTCACTGAACAACCATTGTGAGAACTTGTTCTGCATTGCCGGCAACACGTAAGACTGATTTCTGGTGGGAGTTGGACAGAAGGACTGCCCTTGGTCACCGATTCTGTTCCTAATTTTTTTTTAATCATTCTCACCCTCACTTTTGGTCACAAGCTTTGGGTAGTGACCAAAAGAATGAGATAGAAGATACAACTGGCAGAAATGAGCTATATTACCAAAAATATTGGCTTGTATGCCCTCACTCGCATATGAACTTGCGTGACATCCCATTCTAAATCCATAGGCTTTAATATGTTGGCCCACCCTTTGCAACTTGGAATATGTGTATTTATTGGCTGTTACTATGAAGTTGTCATGTCCCTGCCTCCATGCCAGCTGGCTCCTTCGCCTCCCTTCTCTGTGTGTGTGTGTGTCTGTGTGTGTGTGTGTGTGTGTGTGTGTGTGCACGTGCTTAGGCTCCATGGCTGTGCCTCTAGAGGCGGCTCCAAGGAGTGGGTCCTGCCCACGTAGTTAAACACCTGCAGTCCCTGATTCGCGTCACTCACCTGTGGGCTAATGGACCGATTGAGATGCCGGCTTTAAAAGACAGAAGCTTTCTTCAAGTCTGTGCCAGATTGTCTCATCGCTAGCAGTATCTATAGCGTGGCTCCTCATAGTAAAACCCTTGCAAACCCAGTCTGTTTCTCCCCCCCAACTGACCTTTTTCTCCTTTTTCCTGCTTGCCAGCAGCAGTCCCAGAACTGCGGAGTTGGAGACGCTCACACAGAGGATTGGGAAAGCAGAGAAAAAGGAATGTGCGAAAATCGAGCCTCAGCCGCATTATCTGTGGCAAAAGACTGCTTGTGATTGATAAAGACTGACTAAACCTTACCACCGTGCTCTGCGCTTGTGTCCAGGTTTACTGAGGGGCTTAACAGAAGTTATGAGGCTGATATGTAAATGAGTAGATGGCATGCTTACAGCTGGTGGGTGGAGTGTATTTGTCTCCAACAGAGAAGTAGATCATCTCCTTAAAAACACCCAGATGCTCCATATTAGTCTCTGTCATCTGATGGCATCTTTACAAACAGGAAAACACACAAATGTAACATCATAAAATACGTCACTGTCCTAGATTTTTGACTTCCCCTGCATTTCAGTTTCCCCTCCCTCCTGTGGTAAATGGACTCGTTCTTTTTTAGCGCTTTTCTACTCTAGCTGAGCGCTCAAAGCGCTTCATACAACACGTTTGCATCCCATGTCTTGTTTACCCTGATTAGTTTCAGCTGTATAGCTTGGTGCTTCCCATTTCCCTAATTACCTTGTGTGTATTTATAGCCTTTGTTTCCTCTCAGTTCTTTGTTGGATGGATGGAAGTCCAAATTCCAGCCTTATGGTGGCGCTAGATGAAAACTCAAGGGATCAGAAATGTCAAGGGGACTTCAGACTGGATATCACATGGACTTTTTTCTTTTGCTGCAACAGTGGAAAACGTTAATAACCTAACTCTCTCATGCAGTGTTAAATTCACCAGGGAATTGTGATTGCAGAGAGCTGCTTCTGATTTGTAATTGAGGAAGAGGCATCACATTTCACACATTTCAGCAGGGATGTCTTGCTTGTTTCCTTATGTTTTTTTTTCTAGCATTTTTTTTCTTATGTACATATGCTTCTGAGATAAGATTAAGAATGTGTTATTGTATGCATGTTTCCACTGAAGAAAAGGAACAACTTGGGGAACTCAGTTTTTCCTGGGTTTCTACTGGAGGATCTAGATTGAGTTCTTAGGAAATACTTTAACCCCACCCCCCAGAAATTGCTTGGGAATTTTCAGGGAAAACTGCTTGTAGTTTGCAGCTAACAAAGGACAACATTCAAAAATAATTTGAAAACATTGCAAGTTGGTTAAGTCAGCAGAATAATTTGCTGAACCTTGCCAAGGCCCAGTTATATTTCTCTGAATGTACCGATGGGAAATTTCAGGTCTAAGTTTTAAGTTTCAAGTTATACATTATGTTATGGGGAGATACACTATATTGTCAAAAGAATTCACTCACCCATCCAAATAATTGAATTCAGGTTTTCAGTCACTTCAATGTCTACAGGTGTATAAAACCAAGCACCTAGGCACGCAGACTGCTTCCACAAATATTTGTGAAAGAATGGATCGCTCTCAGGAGCTCAGTGAATTTCATGGCAGAGTGGGGTCAGTGGATGCTGAGGAGCAAAGTGAGCAGAGGTCACCAACTTTCTGAAGTCAGTCACTACAGACCTCCAATCTTCATGTGGCCTTCAGGTCAAGAACAGTGCATAGACTGCTTCATGGAATGGGTTTTCATGGTTGAACAGCTGCATCTAAGCCTTACATCAGCAAGTGCAATGCAAAGCTCTGAATGTGGTGGTGTAAAGCACACCATCACTGGACTCTAGAACAGTGGAGATGTGTTCTCTGGAGTGATGAATCACGCTTCTTCTGGCAATCTGATGGATGAGTCTGGGCTTGGTGTTTGCCAGGAGAACAGTACTTGTCTGATTGCAGTGTACCAAGTGTAAAGTTTTTTGTTTTTTATCGGGGGGGGGGATTATGGTGTAAAGTTGTATTTCAGGAGTTGGACTCAGCCTCTTAGTTCCAGTGGAAGGAACTCTTAATGCTTCAGCATACCAACACATTTTGGACAATTTCTTGCTCCCAACTTTGTGGGAACAGTTTGGGGATGGTCTCTTCCTGTTCCAACATGACTGCACACCAGTGCACAAAGCAAGGACCATAAAGACATGGATGAGTGAGTTTGGTGTGGAAGAACTTGACTGGCCTGCACAAAGTCCTGACCTCAACCTGATAGAACACCTCTGGGATTAATTAAAATGGAGACTGCGAGCCAGGCCTTCTCATCCAACTTGTGTGTGATCTCACAAATGCACTTCTGGAAGAATGGTCAAAAATTCTCAAACTCTCCTAAACCTTGTGGAAAGTCTTTCCAGAAGAAATGAAGCTGTTATAGCTGCAAAGCAAAAACTTTTGGCAATGTAGTGTAGTGTAATGTTCAAAAGTTACATTTTGAAACCACCATTGTTTCACCATTTTTGTACAAGTATTTTGTTCAAAAAAGTCTAGAACAAACACACCAAAGCAGAAGTAAAAAAGTGTTATCAGCAAGTGTAGTGAAAGTATTTAAAAAAAAGTCCTTGTTTAGCAGCCATGACATACTTTTTTGTATCATTTATGGTGTAAATTGCCTCAGCTGAATGGCAGCTGGTTTAGGCTGGACACACAACGGAACTGTATCACCTACTCAACAATTTTCCAGGTGTTTCAAGACACAAATAATTAGACTTCTAAGTAATAATAATAATAATAATAATAATGAAACAAAGGTATGTGTTTAAGCTGCAATCTTTTGACTCAGAAGCTCCATTTTAGCACTGCCATGCTAGACAGATTTCAGTCTCCTGTGACTCTGACCTAAATTGCCAGTTAAGAAAATGGATAATAAACACTGAGTGAAATTTATTTTTATTCCAAAGCAATCAAATAAAGGTTAACAAACCTTGGTTTACATATCAAGATCCAAAGTAAATATACACTTGAATAATTTGCACAATTTTTTGTTAAATCTTGTTGTGTTCTAAGTTTTGTGGTTTTATTTATACCAAATGAAATGAGTTACAACTATTTTAGATGCCTTTTATTCATTAATTTATTTTAACCTAAAAATAATACAACAGTTTTAGAAACAATGACCTCTTTGAAATTCACATACAAATGGTACATTTGGTAAAGCTTTAGTAATGGCCATGAGGTGGCAGGCTAGCTTTAGAAATGAAGGAATATACTAACAAAGAGCCTTTTACTGTAGTTAGTTAAGAACATTTATGCCACATACATGTTTGAGTCTAAACTGTTCTCATTTAAATGTATAGTCACTGCTTTCCCTCAGAAGGTCAAAGTAAACTGAGCAAGAACACTGAGCAACAAAGGAGAAAGAGAGCAAAAGAGAGGGGTGCAGTGTATGAAAGAAGACAAGGAGAGATAAAAGACTGAAAGATGTAGTTATGGCACAAAGAGAGAAAGAAAAAGGCAGGGATAGACAGGTGACACACTGGAGACACAATGACTTGCAAGACAGACAATCTAGACAGAGTGACTCAGAAGACCTGAGAGGACAGAGGATGACAGTATGAACAGTGAGAGGTGGAGACATGAGGAGACAAAGGGAATGACTCTCTCCTCGCCAAATGTCCTTGAAGAAAGGGAGGAGGGCAGATCAGCAGCAAGTGAGTCTCTCTCCCCACACACACACACACACACACACACACACACACACACACACACACACACACACACACACACACACACACACACACAGAGAGTCCACTGTACACACATGTATCACACATGCACATTGTGTGTAGAATGTGGAAAGCATGAATGAATTTCAACCAAGCATCACACAGAACTCTAGATCAGGGGTCCCCAACCTTTTTGCGCCACAGACTGGTTTAATGTCAGGCAATATTTTCATGGCTGGCCTTTAAGGTGTGGCAGATAAATACAACAAAATAAATGATCTGTCCGGCATAAAAACTGTGATATTTTCTAAATATAACAAGAAACGTGAATCCGGTGTGTACTCGTATGCAACTATATCAGCAGCGTTCTCGTAACATCGGGCCAACACCATAACATGAGTAACATCCTCTCTTACCCCAACACACTGGTCATCATGGTAACAAAACAAATATAAAGTGCATGAAAAATACAACTTACCATAACGCTGAATCAGTGTGAGCCCTGAGCTTGTTTCTCTGCAACTCATTTTTGCTAGCTTGTGGGTTGGCTGCGATCGGCCTCACTAAGTATCGGCCTGCACACACCAATGCACCTGTCAGAATCCCTACAGTAACAGAAAGCTTTGATTTCACATCGTGAGTTGCTGCAGAGTCGCTGTGTCGTGTGCTGCTGAGCGTCAGCTTAACGCTTGGCTGGGTCCACCTCACTGCTAAATACAAATGGTAAATGGACTAGTTCTTATATAGCACTTTTCTACTCTAGTTAAGCACGCTTTATACGAGTGTTATGTAGATCATCCAACCTAGTTCATTAGCACAGGCGCTTGTGGGTTTAATTTTAGCAGTAACATATCACGTAAGCTGTGTCCAAATTCAGGGGCTGCGTCCTTCGAAGGACCCGGCCTACGTTGACCGGGTCCTCTGAAGCCCATGAAGACAGCAAAGGCTGGAAGTGAGCGGCTGTGAAGTTGGATGGTCTAGCCTTCATATCTGCGTCACCTGCCCTTACCTCAGCGTAGCTCCTGTCACCTACCAACCGTGACAGTGCAAAGCATAGCTGTGGAAAAAAAGCTGTTAAAATGGAGCTCGATCTTTTGCTCTTTTTTTTTTTTGGTTTATTTAATATCAGCTCTTAATTTAAAATAAGCTTTTAAAACATGTATAACACATATCAACATCAAGGAATAAAGCGAATGATTCATTTCCACAACAAATGAAACACTGAAATAAACCAAACTTCAACTGTTAGATATCATTTGAGTGAATTATATCTGTGTTTAACTTCCACTCAGTAGCAAAGGCCAGCGGGGGTTTGAAAAGGATGTGCCAGGAGTCAGGCATTCTCTCTGGGTATACTGAACCTTGACCACCTGGTCAGCTGACAGCTGGTGAGGCAAGCTGCTGTTAGACAAGCAGGAATGGACATCTGCAAAAACGTTGGAACATTTTTTGCACTTAAGTGATATTTTGATAAATCGAGCAGATATTTGAAGCTTATACATTTACATTCTCGCCTGAAACATCCTAAAAGTTTATTTTGTGTCACAGAAACCATAATATTTCAAATGTTTTTGTTGCTCTCCTCCACCATTGCCGTGTTTGAGTTTTGCTGTACAATAAATCATGGGATATGGTAGGCCAAGAAGGATACACCGGACCCATCCTTCAGAAGGGTGGAGATCCAGTCAAACCTCCTGGCCCAGGACAAGCAGGGTCATTATCTGAAATTAGTAGGCAGCAGAACTAGGCAGGCAAACCTTGTCAAACAAGCTTAAACAGTTTCTGTAAATTTCTAATAGGGTAATATCCATAGGTTCAGAAACTCTGACTCAGATGTAGAGCTGGTTCCAGACTTCCTGTACAGGGGTATAACTGGCATCTGGCAAAAGTGGTGTGTCTGGGTGGAAGGATAGTATTATGCCCACAAAGCGTGTGATGGAGAATTAACCACTGTTCTTTGTTACGATGACCCAGAAAGGCAGTGTAGAGCAGCTACGGCCAAGACGAAGGTGTACAACCAGCAGGAATCTGCTGCTACAAGGAAGGCGTGCAGCTCAGGGGAAGTCAACCTGAAGGCCAGATCAAGATGACCAACCCAGGAGGCAGCAACAACAAGAGACAGGCAGGAGGAGCATGTCAAGGGAGTACTGACCAGATCTAAATGGCAGTGAGAAGCAAGCCAGTGACTTGACCTCTCATCCCTTACTTAAAGAGCGGTACAAGAAGCTTTGAGAGGTCAGTGACTAAAGACAACACAGACTAAAGGCAGAGGCAGCACCTGAGAGGATGTCTTCTGACAACACGGAGCCCCCGAAGGGGGGAAAAAAGACTCAACTAAGCTTAAAAATCAGCAAAAAGAAGAGAATCCCTCATCATCCCCAGAAACTGAGAGGTTGAAAGGGACTCACAAACGACAGTGCACAGTGATAATACTTGGAGAAGAGCTCAACAGCTGGGATTCAATCAGCTGCAGTAATCATCAAAGGTACTGTTAGGATTATTGTGTAAACTTTCTTCTGTTCTTAAAAGAGCTATGAGTTATCATATCTTCTGGTTTTATAAGTTTATAAGTTGTTTATATGTTATTATACTGTTGTTTCGTTTTATTTTTAATAGAGACATGTGGCGATATTCCTTAACGAAGAAATTACAATCTCACCTACAGGTTTTAAAGCACACACGTACACACATACACATATACATATACGTATACGCATTCCACGGTATACTTACTACCATATATGGTAAGGAAAGAGCCAAGGATGCTGTTTATTACATGTTGTAAACTGAGTTTTATGTAACCCAAATGATTTTACTGTGGAAGTTTGGAATAAAACTGCTGCAAGGAAGCCGACGCTCAGGAGACCACTTCCAGTGAAAGGTCACTTCCTCTTGATTCGGGAGCTGAGCTCAGAGGACGGGTTTCCTCCTTGCCACAAGTAAAAAGAAGTTGTGTGTGTTTGTTCCTTGTTTTCATAAGAATGATCTGAACCAATCAGGTACAACAAAAAGAATGGGCTCATAAACTTGAGTACCAGATTCAACAAGTCCTCAATGAATGCCAGGTATGTGGTCAATACAATGTAGGACGAAGTGGATAGCAAGTTGATGGCCTCATCATAAAAAGCACCATTCCCTGGGTATCAGTGTGCATGGATGTGGCTGGGCTCATGGGAGTGACAGGGGAAAAAGGAAAGAGTTAAAATCCCAGCCTAGGCTAGGCAACTTCCTATCCAAAGTGGAATAAAAATATACTATTGTGTTGGCACCCCCTGGGATATGAATGGAGATGCACTGATATTGTTGACAGAATCTGATTTTAATTCTTTGGGAGACAGCAGAAGTAGTGATGCTTGCAGCAGTAAAGCTGTATCTCAACTAAGCAGCCGCCTACAATGAAATGAAGGAATTCATGCTGATAGCATCTCCAGAGCAGGAGAAAGAATGCCTGCAGAGAGCTGTGAAAGAGACCCAAGTAAAGACTAAAGCAGAGTTAAAAGAAGGGTCTCCAATGAAGGAAGAAGAAGTGCAAACAAAGTCTGAGTATGAACTTGAAGGCCACCTGAGAGCAAAAGGAACCTCCATCTTTGAGAAGACTTCCCTGGAAGAAGACTTTGAGAAGAAGTGCAGAGTGAGTGAAATAGGATTAGCTAGAGTGCCAACTGAACTAGGCAAGCGTGCAGCTGGACTGAGCCATAGGGACTTCTGGACACCCATTAGGTTCACTCCACTTGAACAAGTAAACAACAGTAAAAGCCCTCTAAAGGAGATATCACCAGTGAGGGTGTCAGAATGACAAAGATGACAAAGTTGAAGATGAAGAACAGAAGGATCCTGAGGAAGATGAAGAGGCAAATATATTCTCAACCCCTGTGGCAAAGGAATACAAAGAGTTGAGAACTGGAATGTGGAAACACAATAAGAGACCTGTGGAAATGGTTGATGAGTGCAGAACTAGTGAGAACCTGGCCAGAGACCTGTAGTTAAGCCCTGTTGTCACCAAGGACAGCAGAAAAGCCCATGTACCTGAAGTGGGGCAGAGAGATTATACCATACCCACTGTACGGAAGGAGACGCTGGATGAGAAACAGAAGTTGGAAGTGAGTCCTACCATCAGAGAATGGGTAAACATACTGGTGATGCCCACATATACAACTTTAGCTGCCTGCACAGACCTCACTGCCAACTTCAGAACTACCTGTGTAGAAGAGTTTTCTTTTCTTTTCTTTTTTTGCATTACAGGCAAAAAGGAAAAGCACCTGGGAGCATCCAAGAGGGAGAAGTGACAGCAGTCCTGAAAGGGCCACTGGAGATTGAAAAGCAGAAAATAAAGAGAGCCATTTTGATAACAGACTGTTACTACTGTGCCCAAGTGCTAAATGAAGATCTCAGCATCTAGGAGGAAAATGGATTTGAGAGTGCTAATGGCAAAGTGGTAGGATATAGAGACTTGTGGAAGAAGATTGCTGAATTGAGAGTGAAAGTCATACACAGAAGGCCCATGTCAAAAAGGGGGCCCAATGGCAAGGAAACAATGAAGTAGATCACTTCGTGCAAAAGAAAAGAACTACCCTTTGTTGGGATCAAGAAGTGGGATGAAACACCCAAAGGCAGTATAATAGAATAGCAAATGTAGCAAAGTCCATATTGGGTGTTGTACAAGCAATACAAAAAGGATTAGGCCATGCAGGCACCCTAGCCACATGGAAGGAATTGGAGAAACAGAAATCCTGGATTCCTGAGTGCCAGATTCAACAAGTCCTCAATGAATGCCAGGTATGTGGTCAATACAATGTAGAACGAAGTGCATAGCAAGTTGATGGCTTCATCATAAAAAGCACCATTCCCTGGAAATCAGTGTGAATGGATGTGGCTGGGCCCATGGGAGTGACAGGGGAAAAAGGAGAGAAGTACCTGTTGGTGCAGGTGTCAGGCTTAATAGTTACCAAGCCATTTAAAAGAGCTAATGCCGACAGTGTTGTCAACAAGTCTGCAGTGATTTACACACAGACAATGAAACCCATTTTTGCAATGCCCAAGTGGACCAGTGGTGTCAACAGAATGGAGTGATCAGAGTCTATTCTCCCCCATATATACCACAGGCCAATGGAGTTGTAGAATGGACCATTGAATTAGTGAAAAACTTCATCAGAAAAAAAAATGCCAACTCCAAGGAATGTTGTACCATGACCCTGGAAATAGGGAGGGTGCTAAATGACTGACTAGTAGACCCTCCCAAGCAGAGGAGCTTAATCAACGCCCCTTTCTGATGACAGAAGCAGAGTGAGGCTCTGAGAACCAAAAGGACGCCCTGGCTCATAAAGTTTCATTTCATAGGGGGCAACATGTAAGGAATAAAGCCTGTGACCATTGCACAGACACTACAGTAAAAGCAAAGCACTGTCGATGGGATGTCAGCGTTTACACCTTTGTGGCCCTTGCCTCCTCCTTGTAAGGCATGGGAGACTTCTGACAGTTGGGTGAGCTAAAGGCAAGTAAGAAGATTTCTGGACCCCCTGGAAATGTCTAGATCACCAACCCAGGATGACAGAGAAAATGCAGCCTTTAGTAGCCCAGAGAAGCCATCATCACTGAAGGAAGAGATTCCTAGTCAGCGTCACAGTTGTACCTAGCCTTGGAGGATGGAGGATGGAATGTCACTGGCAAGACCACAAACTGGGAAATCAAATCAAATCAAATGGTATTTTTATTTTATTTGTTCATTTTTAAACAGGAACAGTACAACCAAACACTGTCACACATAGGCAACTGATGCCATGTACTCAAGGCTTCTAGCCACAGGCTAATTTGCAGCCCTGTTCCTGGTTAGGCTTTTGAATCCAAGCAAACTTGGAAATTAATAAAAGTTAATAATATAGATAAAAGGTTATATACATTTCTTGTTAGTGAACAAGTTGAAACTGCATAATAACACATACATACATAAAATCTGACCAATCTACACCTACATCCCACATCCAAATAAGCTGTTCAATATTCACACTGTTGTTGTTCTTTCAGCCAGTGCTTAATTTTTGCAGAGAAAAGTCTCATGTCTGATAGTGACTTTAAATCCAGTGGTAAATTGTTCCACCACTTTTGATGGAGAATGATTTATATAAGACTCAGTCCACCGTAAGAAAAAGGGCCATAAAGGTGATGCATGGGCTACATGGCTGGAATTAGCCACAGAGAGGTGAAAACCACTGTACCCCAAGTTGTCCTTGGGATACAGTAGTATGAGACAGCACAGCCGGGGTTAAGGCTCCCATCCAGAAAAGGTTAGAATTTAACCCCTGCCAGTGCCAAAAAACCTGAAAGTTACATCTTGGAAGTAGGTGTGGCAAGATAAAGCATTACTAAACTCCCAAATATCCTCAAGGGATATTATTCATCTGGAGAAATTAAAACTTCAAAGACCATGCAGTAAAGAAGAATCAGTCAAAGACTTTCAACCTGGACCAAAATGAGAGAACAAGATTTTAATAACAACTATTCAAAGATTGAAATTATAAGAGGGACCCAAAACAACTACAGTAAATGGAGTCAAGTTTGAGGAGTGGGAAGAGCAGCCTTTGCTTAATAATTAAGGTTTTTGACAGGATGGCGGACCTGGTAGCAGTCCTAGCTATCTTGTACCACATGGTAGTGGTCTGTGGGCCTTAATCAATGGTAAAAAGTAAATGCACTAGTTCTTATATGGTGCTTTTCTACTCTACTTGAGCACTTTAAACAACATGTTTGCATTCACCCATTCACACACATAATCATACAAGCACTTTTTCAACATCTCAGTGCTTTCTATCTAACATTCACACACACATTCACACTCTGATGAATCTATTGGGAACAACTCGGGGGTTCAATATCTTGCACTTTGGCATGCACCACCAAACTTACAAATAGTAGATGACTTTCTCTACCTCCTGAACCACAGCCACCCCTCCTGAGCCACACCCACCCCAATCCCAGGGTTCAATATTGAACTACTAAATGCTTTAATCAAACTTGCTAGACTACGGAGTCCAGGGATGTTTAGATTGCATGGGGCAATATAACTTCTACAAATTTAACAGCTTTGAAGAATCAGTGGGCTCATTACTCATGACAATATGTAAAAGATTGGTGGACTATATCTAATGTCACAACACTGAAAAATAACATCACCAAAGCTGAAAACCTAATGGATGGAAGAACTGTAAGCGATCTGCAACTAGATGACAATGGAGAAGGGATGATGTTAAAAATATTGATCCTTGTAAAACCGAAGGAAAAGGAAGCACCATGTAATTGGCTATAACTAGAACAAAGTGTCCACAGGATAGTACTGCACATGAAGAACCAAGAAGAGATAATCTTTGAAGCCCCATATAGAAATGAGTCCTGTCTTGGTATTGTTAGGAAATGGGGACAATTTTGGGGACACCACAACTGAACTTGTGAAACTACACCAGTCTTGAAGTCCAAGAATCTCTAACAACCAACAAGGATTCCGGTATTAAAACATCTCTACTCATCTCTATGGTCATTCCATCCATCCATCCATCCATCCATCCATCCATCTTCTTCTGCTTATCCTTTTCAGAGTCATAGGGGGACTGGAGTCTTTCCTAGCTGCCATAGGTTGAGAGCCAGGGTACACCCTGGACAAGTCACCAGCCTGTTGCAGGGCATGGTCATTCCAAAAACTGAAACAACAATCCCCATTCCAACCCCAGCTCCAATGAGAGATACTGGTGGACCCCAACTTCAAGCCTGTGAATTCTGGCCCTAGTACCTTGCTTTTGGAAAATACAGAGAGAATGCGAGTATCAACATTATATAGTGTTCGCATGAGCCAAGACACCTGTATTCTATGCCACCATAAGAGCATATGTTTTACAACTGAATGCCCACCATGAAGACTGGCTAAATAACAGCTTGCCATGGATAGGAATTACTCAGTGGAAGCATTTCATAGGAGCCTTCATCACTGGATATGGAAAACCAGATATGGCCTTAAAGGATTCGAGTGGCTGGGACCCATTTGCTTTTATAACAGCTGAACTTGTCATTCACCGGAGGAATACTGGCTCCACTGTGGGACAGAAAGACAAGTGCATGAAGAGGCCATGTGTACCTGGTATGAAATGGTAGGTGGCACTATCTCTGGAGCCTCTTTAACTGTTGCTGAAGAAGTGGTGGAAATGACTGAAGGAGTCTCAATAATAGGAACCTGGATGAGAGGACTCCTGTCATAACTTTGATGCTATTTGTTGATGATTGTTGGATTAATAATTTTAGCAGTAATTGGCTGGACTGTACTCAAAGGATGAACCAGGATTACATTTGGTTCCCGCATAAAGAAGAAGACAACCCAGGAAAGGAAGGACTGGAAGCCCCTCCTACAGAAGAAGGAGGAACAGTATAAAAATTAGATTTGAGATTTGACCCACTTTTCCAGGAGTTTTTCAAATAAGACTCTGCTTTCAATTTAACAGCCATAGACCCAGCCTGAGTTAGACCCAGCAGCCCCATTCAGCGTGAGTGTACTGTTGCACTCAATGTGACCCTGTGTCCTATATTGAGATTCACAGCCAGCTAAACTCTCTCTTACATCACTTCCTCCAAGGAACAGGCATGTGTTGTAGTTGGACAGGATTTAATGTAAAAAAGTGTGAAACTGAAACAATACAAAATACCGAAAAGGTACTCAGTATACAAATTATAATACATCCACTTAAATCAAATAAACATCTCCTCTGATGTATAAGGCGCATTAAAGGGTTCATTTCAAATTAGCAGTCACACTATATGAAGTCACATTGGATTTACTAGATTGCCACATACAGCATATCAAACATCTCAAACTTACTTCAATAATCATATGCATCAAATCTAACAATCACAGACAACCTTGAAACTTACTCATATTGCCACTCAAAGGTATAGAAAGAAACGGATGGCTTTGGGTTTGCAGAGATGCACCATGCTTTGCTTGCCTCATGAGAAAACTACTGCTCATTCCTTCTATTCACTATTCGGCTCAACATAATGAACTGTGCACACCTATAGGCCCGGAGAAACAACAACTTAAAAACAGTTCCAGTACAGTGAATACTATAGTATTTTGGCTTCAGCTTGCCATATGTTTTTTTTATTGCTGCACCAGGGATTGGTCAAGCAATCTCTGACATTTTTTACCCTATTGCAAGCAAGTCCTAGACTGATCCTGATTAATGTGTGTGACTTCACCCTATCCCTGTTTGTCACATACATTTTAGGATGTAGTGTGTTGGATGTCAACCACAAAGGCCTCTTCCAGGGTACAGTAATTGTAGAGTGGATGATACTCAATTTGGCTTTGCTGTTTTACAACCCACTAAAGATAGTCATACACAGCAAGGCAGTCCTGCTGCAACAGACTTTGCTGAAAACAGGTCACAGGTGGTTGTCTTCTTCCATGATGCCATAAGAAAACAGAAGTCATGCAACCATTTTTCTTATCAACTGTTTGTGTGAAAGGTCTTGTGGGGGTCAGACAGACCCAAGGTTGGTGCAGACTGAAGAGCCAGCTTTAAATCAGCAAAAGCTTGCTCAGGCTGTGCCATCCATTTCACTGCATCACATGACTGCAACCCCTTCCCGAACACAATAGCACTTAAAGTAGTGCTTCCAAAACAGCACAGATGGTAATAAGTGCATGACAGTAGGAGCACATTCTTAGAAAAGACATGTTCTTTTTTGTTACAGGTTTTGGTATGTTTTGAATTGTTTCGACACGCTTGGGTGAGAGGGATTTGCCCTCAGCTGTGATCACATGACCCAGAAAAGTGACCTGTCACTTTACAAACTGCATTTTAGAAAGACTGGCTTTGTGTTCCTCTGATGCCAGATGTGTCAGTAACCTTAGAGTTATTTCATATTGTTTTTTATTTGGGCTGCAAATCATTAAATCATCAACATACTGCAAGAGATCCAAATCATTAGTGAGCTGCAGCAATTCCAAACTTAATGTATCATTATAAATGCTGGGAACCTCACAGTAGCCAGGACACAAATATGTGTATAACCTTTCCCTTTAAAGGTCAAGGGAAACCAGTACTGGCTGCCTGGGTGAACTGAAAAAAAGCATTTGCCAAATCCACCACAGAGATCATGTACGGCTTTGGGACATTAGGGGCTCTCAGCTGCACAGCTGCATTTACTGCCTGTAAATCCTGTACAAATCTCCACTCAGCAGGCTGATCTTTATCATGCATTTTCTTAACGGGAAATTGGTGTGCGTACTGGTGAATTGTCACATGGAACAATTAATTCTGCTTCCCTCAAGGACTCAAAACAGGGTAATACCAGCAATGGCTTCCCGACTTAATGGGTATTGCTTTTAGTGAGGCCTATAATCAGATTTTTGGGTGCTCACCACCGGGTCTACGTTTTTAATGAAGCCTACGTCATGTTTACCTTGAGCCCACAGTGTCTCAGGGACTGCCTGTAAGTCTAAAATAGCAGTAGCTTCTTCCTCTGACAGAAATGAGTGATGTCATAGAAAGTGGTAACAACTGAAGAGTTCTTTCTGTGTGAACAACAATAGAGAAAATACTTTTGTAAATACCCAATTGTGAACAATAGAATAATAATGCATCCTCTAGTTTGTCAATTAGACACAAAATCCCTATCTTTTCCCATAGAGATATGTGAGGTACAGGCTACATGTACTCTGTGCATATGTGTTGTGTGTATTTTCTTGCCTCCTCCAAAAGTAGGTCACTTATGCTACAAGCTAGCAGTCTTTACTGATGAGACAATAACAGCTGATCAGGGCCAAAAAATGTGAGCATCAGGCTCAAACCCTTAAGGCTTAACTACTTTGAAGCCCTCAGGATTTGAAATTAATCCTGTACCCAAATGACACATTAAATCTTGACCTGACCCAACAGGTAGACAGTAAAAATGCAAAAAGCTTTCCCCAATTCGTCATTACATAGAAGTGGTACAGTAAAAATTTCTCTCACCACTTGTCCTGACAACCCGACAGAGTGAACATAGTTTCCATTAACTTTTGGAAGAGTTGGCAGTTTCCCACCCTTTACTACAGAGTATGTACTAAATTACTTTCCAACATGAAATTTGCTTGCCATGCACTATTAAATCATACTGAGGCATTTTCCAAAAAGAATCTGAATAATACAATGTGCCTATAGAGTATCTATTTTTTTTATCTTAAAGATAGGAAATAGCTTGTGTCACAAGTGTGTGCGTATGTTGTATGCTCTTGTGTGTATGCTGTAGGTGTGGTACCATCAAATTCAGGTGTCACTTTAGTCACAGCAACTGCATGTCTCTCCTGCACCCCTTCCTGGCCTCAGTCCGCCAGGCCTTGCCCATCACCAGCAGCGTTGTTATTTTTGGGGGCAGTTTTGATCACATTGTCCTGTTCTTGAGCCACCTCTCCCCTTGCCCCTGCAATTGCATCTTCTGGTGTTTGAACAACATCATTCTCCACCAGAAGCTTGGTACATGGTTAGGGTTGCTATATGGAGCTCTTTTTCCCTTTTTCCTTTTTCATCTGCTGGGGTTTGAGGCTACTCTCAACACAACATGACACCTGACCTCCTCTAGTCTGGCCTCTTCACAAGAAACACAGTTTCTATTAATCTCTTCTGCTATTGCCTCTAAGGTTATTTCTCAGATGAGCTTCCCAGGTAGTAATCTGATTGCTCAGGTCTGCAGGGTGGTCAGTGCCACTGTGTATGGTGAACACATCAGTCAGGTGAGCATAGTTTTCCTGGACAGACTCATCATCCTTTTGCTTGCATGCAGAGATTTTTGCAGTTTCCATACATGGAGGAAACACCTTCTCCAGCACACTACTTAGGGATGTTATGGCCTCCCTATATGCATGACTGGTATCATCATTCCAATCACAATGTTGTCTGTGGACATCTCCTGTTGGACATTTGCCAGTGATTTTTGCCAGTCTCCTTCTGCCAACTTTTCGCACCAGAATGTGCTTTAGTTCTGCCATGGTAGGTTTAAATTCTCTGCAGAAAACAATCAACTGTTCAGCAGCCCTCTTGCCTGAGCCCCTTGGGTGTGGCAAATGGGCCATGGCTTCCTTAATCTGTGCCTCTGACCGATGTTGAAAAACTAGAAGGGTCTGTCCACTTCAACCATAGGCATTTGAATGCCAGCTGTAGGTTTTGCATGTCGCTGTCAGGTGTGGTAGGCTATAGAGAAAAAGTGGAGGTGGATGAGGTCTCTGATTAATCAGCTTGTTGACATAAAACTCTGAAGATCTGAAGATGAATGGACTGTGGTCTGTACTGATTCACTACAACAATCTGCCTGAGCTGATGTCCATTTCTGTTATATGGTGGCAGTGGAGGTGGAGCTGGAGGTTGAACAGGTATAGCCATTGGAGGGGCGCAGTCGAGTTTGTTATCTACTCTGACACACTTTAGCTGCCTAACTAAAATTTCTCTGAAAAGCTTTATATGTTTCAACTTTGTCCTTTCCCCCTGAGCATTTTCCTTTGCTTTTTTTTCTGTCCCTACATTCTGCCTCATAGTCTCTGGAGCTTGAAAAAGGGCGACTGAACTTCTTTTTGTTTCTTGAAGACGTTTCACCTCTCATCACCTCTCATCACCCCTCATCCAAAAGGCTTCTTGAGCGAAGTCCCAAATTGGTTTCACCATGACCCACGCCTTTTTTCACACCTTGGCACATGTGATTATGCACAACAATAGTGGGTCACAACCACCTGGGGTTTAAATACCTGGGTCTCTCCACCTTTTGGACTGAGAACTGAAGAAGCCTTTCAGATGAGAGATGCACAAAAAGATATCCAGTCACCCTTTTACAAGCTCCAGAGACTACTATGACCTGGTTGACCAAGGACCTATACAGACATATTTCCACACATTTAATGCTTACAGATAATTTTATATTCAACAACTCCTCTTTTTTTCTTGGCTTCTTTAATTTTTTAATCTATTTCTCTTCCAGCTGCATTAGCTGTCTCATACTGAATTATCCTATTAGTGGAAACCCAAAATATTTTACCAAACATGCCATCTCCAGCTCTGTCTCTATATTTCTCCTTCATATAAGCCAGATTTGAGACATCTAATCTACCGCTTCACAGGGTTTTCTTTACCAGACTTATTTCCCCTGTCCAGTTTGTCCAACACAAATGCCCAGTATCTCTGTCTGGTGTGCTTAATCTCTACTTTAGATGTGATCATCACTTCAAATCCAAACTGTTTTTGCTAAGATTTGGTGGGGCAGTCAACGCACAAGAAGGACCTGGTCCTCAATTACTATCACCCATTGAAAACAATTCCTTGTGAACCCCGACTTGCTCGGTGAGAATGGGTGTGAATGTTAGATAGAAAGCACTTAAGTGTAGAAAAAAGTGCTTGTATGAATGCTATAAAAGAACCAGTCCATTTATCATTTACAGTGAAACAGTGGTGAAGTTTGCCGTAGGATGGGTTTAAGGTGGGGGTGATCTGTAGTGAGAGTAGGGAGCAGGTGGATGAGAGCCTGGAGAGGTGGAGGTATGCACTGGAGAGAAGAGGAATAAAAGTTTGTTGAAGTAAGACAGAATACATGTGTGTGAATGAGAGGGAGACAGGTGGAACAGAGATGGAGCATCATCATCACTACCAAACCAGTTACAGAGAGATCCTAGCTGAATCCTCTGACCTCTTCTGAGGAGGAAAAAAAAAGTGGACTTCATTTTTTGCAAATGTTCAGGATGTTTGAACTGTACTCGGCACACAAAGTCGCCTGAAGAGCCTGTCCAGCTTCCAGTTATACCAGAACTGTCTGGAAGTTGAACATTAACTACTTGATCATTGACTTTTATGTCCCCCCCCGAATCTGTCACTGCAGCTTTATTTAAAGTATGTGTGTGACTCCTTTAAATGTATGCACTGTGCTGTACATGGAGTGTAGATAACAAATTTACATGCCAAAAAAACAGTCAAATTCAAAGTGGTAACGTACATGCTGTGTGTTTTTGTTCAGCCAAACCTTTTGTTTAGAAAGGGTGCTTACATGCATGCACTGTTTGGACAAATAGGAAGGTAGGGTTGTGGCAAGTTTGTGTCCAGAACCTGTGGTCAATAGGTAAAATACAATGCCCCTTCACACACACAAAGAGTATCGGGTGAGTCAACCTGGCCAATTCCAAACTGTGGCCTTAGCAAGGTTTTTGTCATTGAGGTTGGCCACTAAATCAAAGGGTCTGTGGTTCAGTCCTTCAAGAAAAAAAGTAATTTACCATGCAATGCATCCAAGGATGTGCTCCTTTTACAGGATAATCAATGTAATCCATTTCATCTGTACGTATGTGCTCATCAGTGGAGATTATACTGTTTTCAGCCATGACATGTCATAGCAGTAATGGCAGCTCAGTTACCTTATCCTACAACTGTACATTTAATCAAGAGGCCAAATCAAACCAAGAGGCTTCCCCCAGAGTTGAAAAAGTAAAGCTGCAGGTTCTCTAATGGCCACTTGAGGCTGGCACCAAAAGTGATCCGATCTGTATAGACCCTCATGTTAAAATTTCCAACTTAACAGCATTAAAAAGCATGTTTACAGCCTGGTATACAACAATGGTTTTCACCCCTTTCAGAGCAGCTGTATGGTTAGTAATTTACCTACTACTGAGTGAGATCCAGTTAGCACTGTTCATCTTTGCTTTTGGTAATCAAACTCAAATAAAACCATGGCTGTTCTAGTATTGGTAACAACATATCTCTATGAGCATATTGTACTGTTACAAATTTACCATAGACATTAGTGACTTGCATGAATAAAGCAATTATGACATTATAGGATAAATGTAAGAAGATGGATGGATGGATACTATAGGATACATTTGGGATAATGTGCACAAGGTAACATATTATACATTAATAATGGCATTTTTAAATATGGCATTCTTTAAAATAATGTCACATTTGATACTTTGGATAGTTTTTTCCCCCAGATCATGTAGATAAAGTCTGGTTTTGTGAGGAAGCGGCGCAAACCATTGAAACTTATCAGGATTTGCAGCTACTGATATACATAAAGTATGAATTATTCAATGAAAAAAAATGCTGTTAAGAAATAACTTATTTAGAAAGAAAAACTGAGAAAGACTGAGAGACTTGTTTGAACCATAAAACACACCAGAACGGGTATCTGATGAAGACGGTCTTTGATCTTGTATCAGAATGTGACATACTCTGCATGTGTGGCTTCCACTGTTCAGTATTGTGTCGAGGCCTGGAGCTGTGTCACTGATGTCAGAAGTGGTTACTTTTCCAGTGGCAATCACAACCAGCATGGCAGTGACAGTGTACTTGAGAGGGATGCTACTGTGTCAGGGTGAGGGTGCTTTGTAAAAATGCTTGTGAAGAATACAAGTGACCTCCCCCCCCCTGAAAAAAAAGAAAGAAATAAAAACAGAAAACAAAAAAAACAATCAAAAAACAACAAACAAACAAACAAAAAAAAAAATCAAACAAAACCCAGGATTTGCCATGATCCTGGGCCGGTGGCCCAGTGTTTTGTGTTCTTTGGCTAAGTTTTGTTATATATCTGATTATGTTTATTAGTTTTCTTATTGTTTAGATTCTCGGTTTGTCATAGTTTTGAGTTTAGCCTGGTCATTGTTTCAGGTTGTTCCTGCCCTGCGTCTCTGTTCTTGTCTCTTATATTCCCCGTGTTGTGTTTAGTCTGCATTTGTGTCTTGTTGTGTTACTTCCTGTTTTAGTTTGACACTCCGGTGTTCCCTTTGTGTTGTGTTTGGTTTTGCTTCCTGTTAGGTATATTAATGTTTTCTGTATTTTATCATATCTTTTGTATATGTATTATTTTGTTTTATATAGTGTTGTTTCTCTTACTCAAATAAGGAGGTTTAGTGGCCCTTCTTCAAGAAGGGCACTGAGGGTGATACTTCATTGTTTGAGTTCTCACAGAGCACACATAAAAGCCTTCTGAGTTTCTTTCATCAACCAGATCATCAGAAGGGAAAGAGCCAGGAAGGAACTGGTTGTAAAAGTGATATCTTTGTGTGCAGCCATGTGAGTGTATCCTAAATGTTTATTACCTGCTTTGAACTGCATTTAGTGTGGGGTCATTGATGAGACATCATATGATCCTTACTTTGAACGTTCTGAATAAAAACCGTGCGTGGAGGAAACATCCTCTGAGAGAAACCACTTCTTGTTTGAGTAAGGAGCGGAGGATTTACTTTTTCCGTCTCAGTGCTCGGAGAGGCAGTGTTTCTTCCCCGCTAGCGGCGAAAACCTGAAAGCTGTGTATGTGCATTTATTCCTCATCACTTGTTAATTTTGAATGATTCTGAACCGATCACTTCCCTTGTTTAGTTAGATTGTGTTCACCTGTGCCCTGTGTTCCCCAGTTCTTTCCTATCATCCATTATTATTCCTCCTGTGTGTATTTAAGCCCCTGTGTTTGCTCTCTTCTCTGTTGCGCCCTCCCTCGTGGAGGTTTTGTTCCAGTTTTCCTGTCGGTTTAAGTTTTGCTTATATGCTCCTCACCTTTAGTGCCAATGTTTTGGGTTAATCAGAATAACGTCAACGTCTACCTTCAGTTTTGCTCGCCACACCGCTCACACATGACAGGATTCTTTCATCCAGGACCAGAATGAGTTATTTAGACTAAATACCAGCCTCCTCATTTTCTTCTTTCTTTAAGCGTTTTTGACATGGTGCACAATGCAGCTAATCCAAGAGGAAAATTGTTGAATATTTTTATACAGAAATCTACATTAGACGGTCCAAACAATCTCACCCACATTCAACATTTGATAAATGTATAGTAAGAATCACAATTAAGAAATAATAGCATTGGAAAAATCACCATTTAAAAATGAGTGTTACTAAATTACTAAATGGACTTGCATATATTTATATATATAGAAGTTTCTACTCAAACAATATGTCAGGGTTGAGCTGCTGTGCAGGCAGGAAGGAGGACCCCAATAGCAGAGCTCCGGGAAGGTGCTTGTTAAACACACGTTTATTTACACAAATCCACAAAAACACAAACAAGGAACTCTCCTTGGGAAACACACTGGATAGGGAGAGACTCGACTTGACTAGGGAAACACACTGGAACGACAGCAGGGCACAACCACTAATGACACGACCACAGGCACAGAAAACACTGGACTTAAATACACGAAGGACTGATGACATGGGAGGAAACAGGTGGGAACACAGGTGACGTAAGTTACACCGACGAGACAAGGGGAAGCAAAACTAAACACAAGGCATAGGGATCACAGGACTATCAAAATAAAACAGGAAACACCAGGGACCAGAGATACATAATACAAAAAAGAAACACAAAACACTGGGCCACCGGCCCAGGACCATGACACAATAATCAATAAGAGTATAGGCAGCTGAGTGAACCACCTTTTCTTAGCACACTCAGTAAAAAACCCCAGATAATTTTCCCAAATCCAGTACAGCAACGTACACCTAAAGAAAAACAAAAGGAAAAAAAATGCACTACATTGAATATTTATTCTGTCGTTATCCAGTAATGTGATTGCATCTGTAATTCTGTGCAGTATAAAACATCTTTACCCATACTAAATGAGCTGAAGGAGCATGCCTCGTATTCTATTAGTTTCATGATGCTGTAAATCCAACACCATCTCTCACCATGTCTCTGCAGAACATCTGAACATGAAACGCATCACCTCTAACATGCAGTATGAATCACAAAAATTGAAGTGTTTGCCTCAGGTTTACTACCACATGAGGGGAGACTGAAGATTTATTGGGAAGTAAAAAGATGGTGGGGTGGGTAGGAACGAAAGAGGCTGCTATCTCTCCTCATCACTGCATACTGCTCAGACTCATAGTGCTTAATGACTTTAGATAGAAATGGAGGATGGCTAAAGAAACGGGTAAAAGGACAGAGATAGCCACATCAAATAAAAATAGGACACTTTGTTGGATTAGATACTGCCACGGGACCTTTGTCATAACATCTCCCTCTCTCTCTTTACTCCAAACATTAAAGTAACTTTTTATCGTGTTTGCCAAATAAATATGTTTTCAGATTTAAAAGCAGAAGAAGCCTAGCAGCACATGAAGATTAAAAGCAGAGAAGAAACAAAATCAAGAATTAAAAACAAAATTAAAAGCAAATATAAAATAATAAGAGTAATCACTATGAGAAGATCAAAAAACATCACATGAGACAGCATAAAAGTCACTTAAACAGGAGGCATTGAGAAAGCCTGCCTATAACAATATGTCTTTAAGAGAGATTTAAAAGACAATAAGGAGCCATGCATGCCAGTGCATGCATGTAAGTGGGGTGCAGCCATTACCTCCCCTTATATATTGACTGGAATGATATATTTTAACATTTTAATATCTATACTTCAGGAAGTAATGCTCCACATCAGAGGAATGCACCGTTTAGGTGGAGGTGTTTCCATCTGGACTCCATTAACTTTCACATCCAATTTAAAAAGCTGACTATAAAATCATATGAGAATCAAATGGGCATGATGTAAACTCAGTACAGTGCTTAATCATTAAGTGCCTTAAGTACTGTTGTTGTTTTTAATGTGAAAATAATAAATTTCACCAGGATGCTTGATGATGAGTTTTTGACCTCATGCAGATGGTGTTCTTGTTACCAGACAGAGACCCTCTCACCTCCAACCTTCCCTTTCTCTCCCTCTTTCTCTTCCTCTTCCAGGACAATATGATGTCATGTCTCGGTCCCCCCGCCCCGCCCCCATTATCCCATGGGACCACAACCAATCAGCCAAAGTGCTGTCCTCCCACTGAACCTCTTAACTCTCCAACCTTCCCCCAAACTTGACGTGTGTGTGTGTGTGTGTGTGTAGGTGTGTGTGTGTGTGTGTGTGTGTGTGTGTGAGAGTAAAGATGTTTCAGTCATTGTTGAAGGTTAGAGGTCATACCCAGAGTTTCTTCCTGCACCATAAGTCTTCTCTCTCTTTCTCTCTCTCTCTCTCTCTCTCTCTCTCTCTCTCTCTCACACACACACACACCAATCAAACATACCGATTATGACCACCTGTCTAATACTGTGTTGGTCCCCCTTTTGGTGCCAAAACAGCCCTGACCCATTGAGGCATGGACTCCACTCGACCCCTGAAGATGTTAGCTACAGATCCTTGAAGTCCTGTAAGCTGTGAGGTGGAGCCTCCATGAATCGGACTTGTATATCCGGCAGATCCCACAGATGCTTGACTGAATTGAGATCTGGGGAATTTGGAGGTCAAGTCAACGCCTCAAGCTCGTTGTTGTGCTCCTCAAAACATTCCTGAATCATTTCTGCTTTGTGGCAGGGAGCATTATCCTGCTGAAGAAGGCCACAGACATCAGTGAATACCATTTCCATGAAAGGGTGTAGATAGTTCGTGTCAGTGAGAGAAAGAGATTATACACCACCTGTGAAAAAATTATTGATAGACCATCATAACTTTGTCAACAATATAATATCACAAAGTTATAGTAATTAATGTTTGATTAATTATACTTAATAATTATATGAATTATTAACATTAATGCTATGAATGTTAATAATATGATATATGCATTTCTCAGAAAGGAATGTGTGGGACAATAGTTCATAAATGTGTCACTTTATATTTAAAAATCTTTACTTTTTATTGCAAAAATGTTTGTTTTATAAATACTTTTACCATTGGATTGTAATGTGTGCATATATATATATATATATATATATATATATATATATATATATAGTGTGTGTGTGTGTGTGTGTGTGTGTGTGTGTGTGTGTGTGTGTGTGTGTGTGTGCGCACGCGTAGGTGTGTGTGTGTGCCCGCGTGTGCATGTGTGTACAGTAAATGATATCAGATATGTTCATCATAGCTGAACAGTCAGCGAGGGTATAGAGTGGCCTAGTTCAGCAGCAATGGTGAAGGCAGTGAGATGTGGGCCTCATTGGAAATTTATATTTAATTTTATTTGTTTAATCCATAAAAAGATCATAATCAAAATGAGAATTAAACATTCTTCTTTGTGTAACCAGTTCACATCACCATGACTCTGCTCTGAGTGAAGAACCGAGACCTGACACCGGCATCCCCCATTTCTCCCTCCACCAATGAGAAACCAATGACATGGGCTGATAAACAGCTGGCAGGGGGCTGTTGCACCCCCCCTCACCTGGAGCCATCTGAGATTGGAGTGAGTGAGATGAAATTCTCATCTGCTCGGCTCTGGGCCTACTGACTAGACCCCTGAGTGAAAGTCATAGCAGCGACATGGACCCCCTTCTTCAACCAATGGGAAACCAGTGATGCGGTCTGTACCTGACCAACGAGGAACAGCTGGTGGGGGGGTTATTGTATCATCTTGTACCTGCTCAACCGCTGAGTTTAAGTTTGAGGGGTGACTTGGAGCCCCTCCCTGAAGCAATAAAGTAATAAAACTAAAGGGTGGCCATCGCCTCGACCGATTAGAAAATGATTATGCAGGTTGTAGCTGACCAATGAGAAACACAGCTGGAATTATTACCTTCTGAGGAGTGAATAGCGCAGAATTTTTGAAATCAACCAGAAAAAAAGTCCTGTAGTCTTTCAAGGTCTGTATGCAAGGCAGCTGACCAGCTACACAGACTGACAACCAAGAGCCATCAGACTCTGGAGACGCTCCGATGCTTAATAAAGTATACGGCAGAAGGTTCACTTCAATTCAGTTTTATTTATATAGTGCCAAATCACAACAACAGTCACCTCAAGGTGCTTGTGACACCTTGAAGTGAGAATGTTGTTCACAAAAATGATGGAGAGAAAATAATTTTCCAATTGAGAATACCCTTACCCTAATCATTGAGGTCATCTTTCTAACATATAATGACTTGGGAGTAAAGGGAGTGTGTGACTGTGACTGCCAGAACTTGCAGATGGATGGAAAAGGCTTGCAGATGCAAAAACACTGAAACAAGCTCTCCTCCTGGGTTGACATTGCTGACTGCGAAAACTGCCGAGAGGAGTATAGGTTTAAGACCTGACTACTGCAATGTTGTATTGGACCTATACAACTAGTATACAATCTTCTTATACAGGATGGAGATCACAGTAGGATCAAAGATGGTGTTGCCTGAAATTGAAATGATTGAAAACACAACAACTGACATTCAAAATGACAGAGAATATCGACATGATTGCATGAATGAATTTGCAAGGAAAGATGACGGAAAAGAGGTGAGATTTAAAGTATGCAGAGTGGAGGCTGATTGGCTTGAAGAAGGCGGGCAGAAAGATGATTGGACTAGAGCAATGATGACAGCTTTGAATTTGACAGCACGTGAAAATGGAAGTGAAATGAAGAATAAACTTGCAGCTGAACACCTGGGAAAGCGGTGATTACAGAGCTTCCTTATTGCTCTTATGCATTAGCTTGTTTTCTTACACTTTAGATATTTCTTGAACTAATTTAATGAGGCCATCTTTAACATTTTTAGCTTGATGTCTTGTGCTTTGAATTACAAATTTCCAAATTTTATATTTTCAAATGAAAGCACGGCCACACTTGGAGATGTATTTTTCTTTAATGTTTTTGCTGCAGCAACCCCAAATTTGAAATTCTTCTGGAATGAGATGAATGAGACCTGTAATAGTCAAACTATGTGACTTTTCTAATTTGTGTTCAGTAACGTACCCTTTTTAGGATTAAAAAACAACTTTTTTTTGATAGCAGAGTAATGTTGTAGAACATGCTCTCTCTCTCCCTCTGTCTCTAAAGAAAACCCAGCAAACTGGCAAATATTTCTAAAAGGCAGTAAAGAGGTTGGGTTTATGGCTCTTTATCACCTGCAGAACCATGCAGCACTTGGATGGAGATGGGGTTGTTATCCCAACCCCGAACCTGCAGGTCCAGGTGCATGACCTCTAACCCTCGCAGCCATATGTCCCACCAAGGACCATTTACAGTAGCACCAGTAGTAGCAGTACTGTGTAACACACATGCTTTAAGAGCAGCCTCTCTTGTGGTTTGTGAAAAGTGAAAACATGTCACACATGTCATACCCTTACTGCAAATAAGGAAAGCTGATAGGTAAAATGCCAGTATAATCTGTTTAGGCATGTCAGTATAAAAACAACTCATTTCTGAACAGTTAATTCAATATTTTTGAATTAAAGCTGTGTGTGTGTCTCAGCATTAAAGCTGCTTTTAATTTCAGTTCTGTCTTCCACATCCTGCTCTTAGGTCATACTCTGCGTGCCACACAGCCATCATATGACAGTAGGGCACAACCAGGATGGATCCAGTGGACATCCTTAAGTTTTGAGAACTTTCAAATTCAGATCCTCATTTCCAGAGGACAGTGGATACTGGAATTCCATGTGGGAAAGAAGGAGGAATGTAGATCTGCAATTCGATTAGCTCCTGTCCACAGTAAAGGAGCTATTTGTCGATATGTCTTCAGGACTTTGTCGCCTCTCTTCAACCATCCGCTCCACAACAGCTTCATACTCAAACCTCTCCACCACCACAGTCAACCTGCACTTCTTCCATCCCGTCCACAGTTCCTCCACTCTCCAGCTTCTCTCCTTCGCTGCAACCCACCTCCTGACCTAGAAAGAGTGGGGTCTTGGCAGTGGAAGGAGGGATTATTCACCACCAGCGCTGGGTTTAACCTTGTTGGAGTCTTTCACCCGTTGCCTGGGATATACCGTCTCTGCACCACTCAGCTCTTCTGCCTTGACACTGCCTCCCTGCCCGTTGGAGGCATCAGTAGCTCCGGCTTCACTGGCTTCTTCAGTTTCCCAGAAGAAGCGTGGTCGTCACCATCTGCTTTCACTGCTGCAGCCATAGATTATTTCCCAAACTATGTCTGTCGATGCCGGGCTGGGTGAGGCAGTTACCCAGTTTTTTTTTCTTGGAAGTTGAAGAAACAGGGTGGGTGGGTGGGAACGGACACCCCACACGGTAGAGGGAGAGGCTCCTGCAAAGCTCGCTCGGAGACCAGAAAGAGCTAGACGAAGTTGCTCTTTACATAGAAGCTGCACTCCAGAACAGTGAGGAAAACGAGCGACAGAAAACCTAAATGACAAAAAGTGTCTGGAGTTTGGCACACAGTGTGTCTGCTAGCTAAAAGAACAGATGCTGTATTTCCAGGGAGAGCAAAGATTGAGCAATAACTTCACTCAGATGTAAGAAAGAGGTAGAAACATCCTCCAAAGAGCTACTTTTACTTTCTTACTTTGAGTAGATTTCAGAACTGTACTTTTTTACTTTTACTTGAGTAAAGAAGTTGCCTCCCGGCCGACCTCTTGAACAGTTTAGCCTCTGCATAGCGTGATGTTTTTTTCTAGTCTTGTGCTGGCGCTTTTTGTTCTGGCTCCCTGTGTTTTTCTTTCTGTTCTGAAGAAGGTTGGAAAAATATTGCCTAGTCTGATGAGTCTCGATTTCTGCTGCAACATTCAGATGGTAGCGCCAGACTGGTATAAACAACATGAACGTATTGATCCATCCTGCCTTGTATCAGTGGTTCAGCCTGCTGGTGGTGTAATGTTGTTTATTTTCTTGGCACATTTTGGGTCCTTAGAACCAACTGAGCATCATTTAAACACCACAGCTTATTGTACAGAGAATACAGAGGATTGCTGCTGACCAGGCTCATCACTTTATTTTTATTTATTTATTTTTTTAAGCCTGTCTTGTCTGGCAGCTTTTGCAATCAGAACTATGATCTGAATGCACTGTTGTGCCAAACATATTTCCTTTTCCAAGATGAGCTCTATAAATTCTCTGCAGACTCCTCTTGTTAGTGTTTTTCTTTTTCTTTTATTTATTCATTTCTGTTATTGTTCACATAGGTGTAAGTGTATTATGGCAATGCCAGAACTTCAAAAGCAAGAAAAAAAAAAAGGAAAAGGAGGAGAAAATAGAAAAAAGATAAGAAAAAACACAGGTTTTCTTGAAAAACACATTGGTTCACCAACTCCTGCACCTATGAAAAAAAACGAGAAAACACACACACACACACACACACACACACACACACACACACACACACACACACACACACAGAGCTACACAACACAACAGTCTTGTTGTGTTCTCTGTTTGTGTTTTTGTGTGTGAGTAAGAGTGTGAATGTCTTTGTCATGAAATGTATTTAATGGTCAGAGGGGTGAGCTACAATAATACCCCCCAGAAGCCAGAGGCAGATGGAGAAAGACCCCGGCTGTCCGCAGTCCCCCCAAGACCCAAGGCCACACATTCCAATGACAGCCACATGCCCACCCCAGCAGAAGGAAGATGGTGGCCCCAGACACAGTTCCCACAGCCAAAGGGCAAGAGGCCCAGAGAACCAGAGGCAGTGGGGAGCTGACCAAGCTAACAAGCCCCAACACCAAATGTCCACTCAGTCAACAATAGACATAAACAAGAGACAAGACCAACTGGCCTGAGTCAGAAACAAGCTGCCCCTAGCCCACCCAAACTACCCCATGGTTGTATGATAGCTGCTCCCTCACTGGAAACCATCAAACACCCGAAGTCCCCAGAGTCCACCCCCAGCCACGTGCAAGGTGCACCAGGAGATGAGACCGCAGCCAACCACCCCCAATAAGTAATAGAGCGGATCAGTGGGAACCAGCAAGAATCAAATTCATCCAGAATATATTTGTATCCAGAAGTTCTATCTGGGTTGATGGAAAGATCTCCACTCACATTTTGTGTTTGGGACGGAAATTAAATAATCAATTTTTAACAATAACATACATTTTAGAGAGCAGTTTGGGGTACAAAGATTATGAAATTCTGTTACCCAAGTTCAGTTGCTTTAGATTGAATCTTTCTTCTACGGTGGACTTCAATTGGACTTCAAATTCCAGAAAGTTACTGTTGCTGATTTCACATTTTGATATAAGTTCTTGGAATTAAAGTTTCAGTCTTATAATGAAAGACAGATTAGAGATTTTTACTTTTCTGCAGAGTGCTCTAGATCCAACCATGGACTGCCTAATGAGCTTGATTTGGTCCATTTTGAATCAGACTGCAATTTGTTGGTAGCAGTAATAAAAATTTGGTAGTTCTAGACCACCACTGTGTTTTGGCTTTTGTAGAGTTTTTAAACTTATTTGTGTTGATTTGTTTTTCCATAAAAATGTTTAAATGTTTGAGTCTAGTGACTTAAAACACAGTAGAAGGTTTATTAGAGATCAATGTGAACAAATAGTTAATTTTTGGCAAAACCATAATTTTAATGGTAACAACTCTCCCGATGAGTGATACAAGTATTCCAATGTGTGAGGTCATCCTTTACTGTCTTCAGTAGAGCAGGGGTGTCCAAACTATGGTCCATGGGCCAAACATGGTCCAAGATTGGATTCTATATGGCCCGTCCATACATGTATTATTTTTGGCCCAAGCAATGAATACAACTCAGCATGCAATTCCACTTTTTAACTCATACAGGCAGTCTTGTATAACAGATGTCTGTCAAGTGCTTCAAAACCTCAAAACAAAGAAGATTGAATGGTTAACCAATCACAGCCCATGCTGTGTGATGCTGTGTGATGCCGTGCGCCTTGTTTGGGGGTCATAGGTGACACACAGTGTTGCCAACTTAGTGACTTTTCCCCAAAAAGTGACTAGTGAGAAATTTAGCAACTTTTTCCTGGTGTCCTTGGTGAATTTAGGAAATTTTTTGAAATAGAGAAATCCTCCACCGATGTCCTGTTCTGTGTACATACAATGCTCACTTAATGCGCACAGACCTCGGTGCAAACAAAGCTGCAAATTTTCCCGAGAAACTTGTTACAAACGGACGCCTGCACCACACTCATCTCAGCTCTGTGGAGGTCATGGTTGTCAGTACGGGTGTGCAAACTTAGCGGTATACAGCAGTTAGCGCATCACTAGCTAGTGAGTTCAATGACCGTTTTTGGGATTTTGCTGCTACTGAAAATGACATGATGCCATTGACCCTGATGATGATCCACCTTACCTGCAGCTCCACCTGCAGCTGGAGCTGACTGAGCTTCAGTGTGACAGCTGAGGCCAGTTTCTCTCTCTCGTGCGCGCCTTTTTACTGGTGTCATGCCAAAAAGTAATTTTTGATATTTGCCAAAACAATGGTGTATTTATACTGCTGTAAATGACTTTTTGGCCTACAATCTGTCAAACATATCTCTCATTAATGATATAATTACATTTTGAATGAGAGAGAACTCTCCTGTCACAGGTAGAAGCTGCAAATCACATTTTGGCAAATTGACTTTCATATATTCTTTATTTATCAGGTAAAAACTAAACTGCCCAAGGGGGCAGCAGAAGGTGCAACAAATAAACGTGATGTTACATCACAGCTCTATAAAGATAGTTGATTAGGCCATTATAATGTCGATACAGTAACACAGGTCGCTGACTCAAGCAGTCAGTGAATGCTAAACACAATTGCCTAGCTAGCAGCCGCCTTGAAAAAAGAACACACATTTGTGACTTAAATAGAAATACAGATACTTGTATTAAAAATTACTTTGGTAAAAGTTGAAGTTCTGATTGAACTTCTTTACTTAAGTAAAAATGAACAAGTATAGGCACTGAAATATACTCAAAATATATAAGTAAAAAGTATGCCTTTGGAGGACATTTTTACCAGCTTTTTGCCAAGCTAAAACAGCCTTATGTCGTATGAACTTTACTTCAGCTGAAATTCTAATTCTAGAAAAGTGCTCAGCTTGAGCATCTGTTGTGTGGAACACAAACAGGGAAAAATAGAGGGAATTAAAAAAAAGCCCTATTTGCTGTCACCTACATTGTAGATAGGTGATGACACACTTAAACCGAAAATGAGTTTAGTCAGGGGTTAAAGTAAAGATTGGTTGTAGTGGTGCTGTATGGGAAAATAATCACTTAGAATTAAATTATTATTACTATTGTGAGCTCCAGTAGATTTTGTATGAGGCTGTGATCAGCTGACCTGTGCTGGTCTGCAGATTTAGCCACCTGGATCCATCTGCTTAAACATAAGCAGATGTTACACAAGCTATCGTGATTGATTTCTAATCCCTAGATACTATAAAGTTTGTATAAAGGTGTAATTCAGTAAGCGAATCTATTCAGCATCATCAGCTTAAATTTAATTTGATGTCTGCCATCCTTGACCATGGCGGCATGGTGGCGTGGTGGTTAGCACTGCTGACTCACAGCTAGAAGGACCTCTGGGAGGTCTGGTTTTGAATCCACCTTGGCCCAGGCCTTTCAGTTTGCATGTTCTCCCTGTGTCTGCGTGCGTTTCCTCTTTGTACTCTGGTTTCCTCCCACAGTCTTGACATGCAGTGACTGGGGTTAGGTTCCTCTAAATTGCCCATAGGTGTGAATGGTTGTCTGTCCCTCCATGTTAGCCCTGCAACAGGCTGGCGACCTGTACAGGGTGTACCCTGCCCCTTGCCCTTTGACAGCTGGGATAGGCTGACCCTGAACAGGATAAGCGGAAGAGGATGGATGGCATTCTTGACCATGAACACCACAGCTTCTTTGCACCAGTCAAACAGTTCATTACTGTAAACTTTGCCACAGTGCTACAAACTAACCAGTGTAGTAGGAGTAAAAGTAAAATGCTAAAAAATACTCATGTAAAGTACAGATATATAAGTACACACTCACAAAAAACGTGGGAAAAACATTTACACTCCTCTCTGACTTAGACCTACATTTTAAATTGACTCTTTTCCCCTCCACTCACATAAGAGTCTTTCTAATCTATGTTTCTGTACTTAACCCTTTTCCCATTCCATTCTTCTAAGCATTTCTGTCTTTTTTTTCAGTGACACATGGCCACTTCAGACATAGTGAAGCCAGAACTTCACAATATTGTGAATGTGAGTGTAATGGCTTTAGTAAAGCCCTGGCACTAGAGACAAAGGCAGTAGTCGAATGTTTATGAAAGCTGCTGCATGTTCCAGGGAAAATCATTGGCAGTAGTTGACTACTAACAGTTTATAACCTTTAACTATGGCCTATATAGGCATTAATTGTAATTCCACTGAGCTGTGTGTCTGTGTGTGTCGTGTGTGTGTGTGTGTGGGGGGTCATCTTTTATTTACAGTTTAGAAGTTTGCAACAGTCATGATAATCCCTTTATTTCTGTTCACATCTTATCATCTTTGTTTTTAGTTCCTCCTAACTCATAAATTATGCAGGCAATCTACCAGATAATAGCTGCATTAAAGGGCATTGTGGGAGACATTTTTTTAACAGCCTAACCTTTAAACTTTGAGTGAGATTATACAAGACATAAACCCCTGACTTGTAACTGTTCTTTAAAGGTGGGCACACCCTCAAGCACATTTACAGTGAAAATTTAGTGTTGAGAGACATGCTTATTCTGTATCAAATAGATGCAGCAGCCTGGAAGCACAGTTCTTTTGCTTCCAGGCTGCTGCACCTCAGGAAAATACTTATTACATGCTGCATGTAATTAGTGAAGCAAAGTCAAAGGAGGGGGTACGGGGAAACATGGCTGACTGAGCCTTCTGCTGGATTGACTTCAGGGCATCAGTTTGAGAGGTTCCCTTTTACTTCAGGTTCGTGCGTCTATAAAGAAAATGCACATATGCTAAATTGAAGGTGTGAGATTGAGGGAAGCATATCTAATTAAACTTATTTTACAGCAGAAGTGCATGAGAACTGCACTAAGCAGGGCTTTGTCACAGCATTCTGACTTCATCATTAATGGAAAGAATACAGGTATAACAAATGTCATTAACAATGCCTCAGTTTCATTTCTGTGTCTAAGTCAGTCAGGCCTGTGAGGCATCATGCTCAGTAAAGAAAAGGAAAGTGGGAAGCAGTGATACTGACAATATCTTTTTCTTTTCTTGCTGTTTGGATGTTAATTGAGTTTTATTTTTCAACCCATTTTTATTTCCAGGGCATCAAATATCCTGCCGGGGTCTTTCAGATAAACCCAAGTTGCCCTTTGGCGGTGGTCCATGACACAGCAGGTTGTGGCAAATGTGAGATGGGCCTCTCACTTCCAAATTTTCATAAATGAACACTAGTGAAGGATCCCTTGGCGCCAAATTCAAATATTCTGAGTTAGTGAAATTTTTTAGTGTGCAGAGATATTTTTGTGAAGGGCATATTTTGACCCAGACTACAGTCTTGTCCAAGTATCTTTTGGTACCAAAATCTAACTAACAATGAAAGCTCAAGTGAAAAGTGACTAAAAACAAAGTAAGAAAAAAAACCACACAGTTCCCAAAGAGTGCTCCTGCCTGCCCGATACAAACTTGGGACCTAATCTGTCGTCACCTCTCAACCTCCTAATGAAGACTTTATTATTTCTCGTCTCTGTGGGTAGTGTGTAAAGCAACCAGCACCGAAGAACATATTTTGTGAAATATGTTCTATATATAGTGCCATGATATGACAGCTGTATATAGAAATAGAGGAGAAGTGCTATGTAGTAGTACAAACTACTTTTATAACCATGCATTTATATTTATTTACATCCATAGCCAATGTAGATTTAGCAATTAACCTTATATCCACAGATAGATAGCCAGTGAGTTACTGAGACAGGCCTGTAAATAACTTGTCACAAAGGAGAAACAGTCGAGACTTATTTTGCAAAATGCCTAGCACCATCTGTCGATACATAGATACAGTGGTGTGAAACAGTGTTTGCCCCCTTCCTCATTTCCTGTTTTTTTGCATGTTTGTCACACTTAAGTGTTTCGGAATATCAAACCAATTTAAACAATAGTCAAGGACAACACAAGTAAACACAAAATGCAATTTGTACATGACGGTGTTTATTATTAAAGGTGAAAAAAAATCCAAACCATCATGGCCCTGTGTGAAAAAGTGATTGCCCCCTTGTTAAAACATACTATAACTGTGGTTTTTCACACCTGAGTTCAATTTCTCTAGCCACACCCAGACCTGATTATTGCCACACCTGTTCTCAATCAAGACATCACTTAAATAGGAGCTGCCTGACACAGTAAGGTCCACCAGAAGATCCTTAAAAGCTACACATCATGCCGAGATCCAAAGAAATTCAGGAGACAATTGAGAAAGAAAGTAATTGAGATATATCAGTCTGGAAAGGGTTATAAAGCCATTTCCAAAGCTTTGGGAATCCAGCGAACCACAGTGAGAGCCATTATCCACAAATGGCGAAGACATGGAACAGTGGTGAACCTTCCCAGGAGTGGCCGGCCGCCCAAAATCACCCCAAGAGCGCAGCGACGGCTCATCCAAGAGGTCACAAAAGACCCCACAACAACGTCCAAAGAACTGCAGGCCTCACTTGCCTCTCCAGTTAAGGTCAGCGTTCATGCCTCCACCATCAGAAAAAGACTGGGCAAAAATGGCCTGCATGGCAGAGTTCCAAGGAGAAAACCACTGCTGAGCAAAAAGAACATTAAAGCTCATCTCAATTTTTCCAAAACACATCTTGATGATCCCCAAGACTTTTGGGGAAAACATTCTGTGGACCGATGAGACAAAAGTGGAACTCTTTGGAAGGTGTGTGTCCCATTACATCTGGCGTAAAAGGAACACTGCATTTCAGAAAAAGAACATTATACCAACAGTAAAATATGGTGGTGGTAGTGTGATGGTCTGGGGCTGTTTTGCTGCGTCAGGACCTGGAAGACTTGCTGTGATGAATGGAACTATGAATTCTGCTGTCTACCAAGAGATCCTGAAGGAGAATGTCCGACCATCTGTTCATGTACTCAAGCTGAAACGAACTTGGGTTCTGCAGCAGGACAATGATCCTAAACACACCAGCAAGTCCACCACTGAATGGCTGAAGAAAAACAAAATGAAGACTTTGGAGTGGCCTAGCCAAAGTCCTGACCTGAATCCTATTGAGATGTTGTGGTATGACCTTAAAAAGGCCGTTCATGCTCGAAAACCCTCTAATGTAACTGAATTAGGACAATTCTGCAAAGATGAGTGGGCCAAAATTCCTCCAGAACGCTGTAAAAGCCTCATTGCAAGTTATCGCAAACGCTTGGTTGCAGTTGTTGCTGCTAAGGGTGGCCCAACCAGTTATTAGGTTTAGGGGGCAATCACTTTTTCACACAGGGCCATGATGGTTTGGATTTTTTTTTCACCTTTAATAATAAACACCTTCATTTACAAATTGCATTTTGTGTTTACTTGTGTTGTCCTTGACTATTGTTTAAATTGGTTTGATGTTCCGAAACACTTAAGTGTGACAAACATGCAAAAAAACAGGAAATGAGGAAGGGGGCAAACACTTTTTCACACCACTGTACATGTATCATCTTACAGTTATACAAAGTCAGGTTACATTTCCATCTCCTTTGTCACCAACCTCCTGCCCTGCCTTCTCATTGGTGGCTTTCTCCCCAGTCTCCAGCCTGCGCTGGCACCCTCATGCCCTGCCTTCTCATCATTGGCCATCTTTGACTCCACCCAAGCCTCCAAAGGGAGTCCGCTTCTATCACTGCGCACTTCCAGTTCAGACTCACCACATCAGGTGGCCTCCTTTTCAACCTCTGGAGAAGCTCCCCTGTGCTGCTTCGGCTCCAAGCTGCCCCCCCCCAGAACGGTCTCCAACCTTGCCCCTCTTCCAGGTTGGCCACCCAACTGTCCCTCTGCTACGTCCTGCATTTGGGTCGACCCCCAGAACTGTTCCTCTGCTCTGCCTGGTCCCCATGTCAGGGCTCATTTTTGTCTTAAAGGCCCAGCAGTCAATCCAATTAAATTCAATTAAATTTAATTTTAATTATATAGTGCCAAATCACAACAAACAGTCGCCTCAAGGTGCTTTGTATTGTGGGTAAAGACCCTACAATAACACAGAGAAAACCCAACAGTCAAAACGACCCCCTATGAGCAAGCACTTGGCGATGGTGGGAAGGAAAAACTTCCTTTTAACAGGAAGAAATCTCCAGCAGAACCAGGCTCAGGGAGGGGCAGTCATCTGCTGCGACTGGTTGGGGCTGAGGGGAGAGAGACAGGACAAAAGCCATGCTGTGGAGGAGAGACAGAGATTAATAATAATGATTAAATACAGAGTGAAGTATAAACAAGTAAATAAAGGTGAATGAGAAGAAACAGTGCATTATGGGACCCCCCCCTCAGCAACCTAGGCCTATAGCAGCATAACTAAGGGGTGGTTCAGGGTCATCTGATCAAGCCCTAACTATAAGCTTGAAATTTTCAAATTTATTAAAAAGAAATAGGAATGATGCAACAAGTTTTCCATACCTGGATTTGGGGATGCAGGTATGTGGAAAACTTGTTCAGTGACCCTACTCTTAATGAATTTGGAAAATTTGGAGCATCCAAGTTAGGGGCTTGATCGGATGACCCTGAACTTTCACCCCCTCCAGTTATGCTGCTATAGGCCTAGGTTGCTGAGGGGGGGGTCCCGTAATGCACTGTTTCTTCTCATTCACCCTTATTTTACTTGTTTATACTTCACTCTGTATTTAGATCATTATTATTAATGTCTGTCTCTCCTCCACAGCATGGCTTTTGTCCTGTCTCTCTCCCCTCAGCCCCAACCAGTCGCAGCAGATGACTGCCCCCTCCCTGAGCCTGGTTCTGCTGGAGGATTTCTCTTCCTGTTAAAAGGAAGTTTTTCCTTCCCACCATCGCCAAGTGCTTGCTCATAGGGGGTCGTTTTGAGCCGTCGGGTTTTCTCTGTGTTATATGTAGGGTCTTTACCCACAATACAAAGCACCTTGAGGCGACTGTTGTTGTGATTTGGCACTATATAATTAAAATTAAATTTGATTGAATTTAGTTGGATTGACTGCTGGGCCTTTAAGACAAAAATGAGGCCCTGACATGGGGACCAGGCAGAGCAGAGGAACAGTTCTGGGGGTCGACCCAAATGCAGGGCGTGGCGAAAAGGGACAGTTGGGTGGCCGAGAGAACCTGGACGGGGGCAAGGTGGAGACCGTTCTGGGGGGGGGGCAGGCTTGGGAGCCGACGCAGCGCGGGGAGCTGCTCCAGAGAGTTGAAAAGGAGGCCACCTGATGTGGTGAGTCTGAACTGGAAGTGCGCAGTGAGTAGGAGCGGACTCCCTTTGGAGGCTTGGGTGGAGTCAAAGATGGCCAATGATGAGAAGGCAGGGCATGAGGGGGCCAGCGCAGGCTGGAGAGTGGGGAGAAAGCCACCAATGAGAAGGCAGGGCAGGAGGTTGGTGACAAAGGAGATGGAAATGTACACAACCTGACTTCGGATAACTGTAAGATGATACATGTACAGTGGTGTG